>PVIY010001885.1:0-139174 GCA_004026745.1 Myrmecophaga tridactyla
AAGAATAGCATCATACAGAAGGGTGCACAAATACTATGTGTGCAATAGCCTTTTCAACATGGAACATACCTGTGTAACCACTCCAAGATCAAGAAATAGAGTATCCCAGAACTTCCCTCTCACTGTCTCTTTCTATTACTTCCTCTCATCCCTCAAGGTAACCATTATCCCAACTTCTACCACCATAGATTAGTTTTGTCTGTTATTAAGCTTCATATAAATAGAGGCATACAGTATATGACCTTTTGTATCAGATTTCTTTCCCTCAATATCCAGGCTGTCGAAGGTGGCAGCGATGAGGGTCACCCAGGCCATTGGAGATGGCAGGGGTGGGGGTTACCCAGGCTTTTGGAGGTGGAGGGAGTTAGGGCCACCCAGCCTTTGGAGGTGACAGGGGTGAGGTGCACCCAGGTTGCTGGGTGTTGTAGAAGTTCATTTTCATTTCTAAGCTGAATTCTATTATGTGAATATACCATAGACAGGATTTATCCATTCTATAATTGATAGACATTTTGATTAGTTCTGTGTTTTGAGCACCATAAATAAAGTTGCTCTGTACCTGTCTGTCACATCTGTGCATGTATTTCTGTGTGGTTATGGGATACACATATGATCTACTCTGGTAAATACAGTCACACACTGTTCAAAGGGTTTGCACAAATATACAGGCACTCACTCAGCAGGGTAGGAGGGTTCCGTTTTCTTTACATCTTTGCCAACACTTGGTATTGCCTGTCTTTTTATTTTAACTATTGTATGGGATGTGTACTGGTATCTCATTGTGGTTTGATTTTATTTCTCTGATGACTCATAAAATTGAGAGCTCTTGATCGCTTTCCTGGCCATTTGGATATATTTTTTTTCTGAAGCACCTGTTTGGATTTTACCCATTTATAAAAAGATGTATTTTTCCTTCTTCTTATTTAATTGGAAGATTTCTTTATGTATTTCAGATTTGAGAGTCCTCTGTTGGGTGGATGCATTACAGATACCTTCTCCTTGACACTGTCCTACTGAAGCACTTGACACCTTCCTACTGAAGCTCTGAAAAGGAAGTATTGAAATTATTATTTCACATTAAGCATTTTGTTATGAAACGTTCCCCTTTATCTCTAAGAATGCTTCTTGCCTTAAAGTGTATGATATTAGTATAGCAACACCAACTTTCTTTTATTTTTTGTTTTTCACCTGATGTGTCTATTTCCATTATTTTACTTTGAATTTTTCTTTACTCTTATATTTAAGGTGCAGCTCTTGTAATTATTTGTTTTCTCCCCACTCCTGTCTGACAGTTTTGTCTTTTACTTGAACTGTCTTTCTATATTTAGCATAATTACTGATATATTTAGGTTAAAATCTACAATCCACCATCTGTTTTCCTCTTTTTTCACTTTCTTGACTTTTTTTAGGTTAATAATGCTTTTATTTATCCCTGTCTGCTATTCATTTGTTTCTTAAATATTATTTTGCCGTTCTTTCAGTAGTTATTATAGAAATCATAATATGCTTCCTTGACTTACTAAAGTCTCACATAAATAACTCTTTTACCATTTTCTGAACAATGAAAGGACTTTAGACCACTTTAACTGCATTTATCCACCTCTTTCCTTTTGTGCTGTCGTATGGGTTTCAATTTCATGTGTATTGAAAACTGTACAAGCCCCAGTGGTCTTATACAGTTTGGTATTCACTTGGATTCACCCATATACTCCTTGCTCTTTGTTCCTTCCTGTATCTCTGAGCTTCTGACCAGGATTGTTTTTTTGCATCAAGGATTTATTTTGTATTGGGGTTTGTTGATCATATGACTCCAGTCAGGGGCTGGGACATGTCAAGGGTAGAGGCTGTGCCTCAGTCCTTGGGAGAGCTGGTTGATTCTATCTCATGTTTACCCCTACGGTGTGGCCTTGTAGGATTCCACCGAGAACCTGGGTTCTTTTCCAGGGTCTCTTCTCTTTGCTGAGCCCCAAACTCTGAATTTTGCATCACCTCCATGTGCTTTACCTTGAGTTTCCAAAAAGCTCTGCTCAGCTTCTTGGCCTTTGCCTATGCTTTGGGAAATGGCATCTGCCCCATGGGAAGAAGTGGGGCAATCCAGAACTCTGCTCTATTGGCTCCCTTCTACTTCTGGAAGTGCACATTCCCACTGTTCTAATAGCTCCTATTTCTTTCAGACAGATGATTTCTATATAATTTGCCCAAAGCAACAGAGCTATTTTGGAGCAGAACCAAGGCTAGAACTCAAGATGCCCCAAGTGATCATCTCAAGCTTTTTCCCAAGAATATGATTTTTGGATCATTTCTGAAGCTGGCTTTGCAGGGGTGGAGGGCACAGAATCTGAACAGACTCTGAACAGAGAGGGAAAGTAGATGTGGAGGCAGGAGGCAGAGGGACAGGAGGGGAGAGGGCTCTGATGGTCTGTCTATAGGGCATGACACCTTCCTGAAGTCACAGTCTTGGGACTCTGCAGTTGGCCCAGACTCTGCTTTGCCATACTAAGAGCTGGCTGTTGAACAAAGCGATCTTCTTGGAAAGCATGCTCACATCTACTTTCTACTGACATGTATCTTGAACCAGGAGAACATCCAAATAGGGGTCAGACCCTGTGTCCACATGTGTGCCCACCAGAGAGGAAATAGCATGTACCCCCATCTCAGGTCAGTGATTCCACATGGGGTCCAAGTCCCCCAGACCTGCCAGATCCTGCTCTGGGGGTTGTTGATCATCTGACCCTTGGTCTTTGCTACTGTGGGGCTACTTGCCACTTAGACTTCTCTTAAAAGAAAAGAGAGAAGTTATGGCTTCACCTCGGAGCAGTGCTGCCTTTCATTTCCCTTCTTCCTGAGCCCTACAACTTTTCTTGGATCTCCCGAGAGTCACTTCTGGGCCTCACTCCAAGGTGCTTCTTTCTTCCCGTGGTACGTCTTCCAAGAACTTCTGTTTGCAGTCAATTCCAATCTTTTTCGTGTCTTCAGCATTTGAGACCCGGCTGTGTGCACCTGAGACATTGACCCAATCTCTTAGGCTTCAGTTTCCTCACCTGTAAAAGGGGAACTGATAGAACCTCGGATTATCAGAATAGCTGATGAGATAATATTGCAAAAGGCTTAGCACAGTGTCTGGCACAGAGCAGACACTCAATAAATCAAAGCTACTTTTTTTTTTTACTACGAAATATAACATATGTACCAAAAAAGTGATCAATTTCAAAGTACATCTTAACAAGTAGTTTTAGAACAAATTTCAAAGTATGCTATGGGTTACAGTTCCACCATTTCAGATGTTTCCTTTTAGCTGCTATAAGACACTAGAAACTAAAAAGAAATATCAATATAGTGATTCAGTAGCTCATACTCATTTGTTTAATCTTATCTTCTCTAATACAACTCAGTCTTCTGCTTTGACCCTTCTCCTACACTTTAGGGATATTTGGGCATGGCAATTCTGTTTCATGTTGAAAAGGGGTGTTGACATTATGGGGTAGGGGGAAACAACTGGTTAATGCTCTTGGAGAGACTGGTAACTCTGAGTTTCAGGGCTTATCTGGCCTAGGAACCATATGGAAGTTATAGGTTTCTGAAAAATAAACTTAGTAAGTGAAACTTTTATAGAGTCTCAGATAGAGCCCTGGGTATTCTTTAGGGTTTACAGCAATACTGTTGGTTGGGGCTTGGCATACCATGGAAATTATCAAAGCTGCTTTCTTTTTATAGTTATCTGGGCTTGCCACCATGGAAATGTATCTTTTTCCCTTAAATTTCACAGAAACACATAAAGACGTTTAAGTCTGGCTGCTCTCACCTTCTAACCTACTCAGAATTTATAATAATGTTCACATATGTTTCCTTCACTTCTCCTTTCCCAAATTCATCACCAAAGAGCTAGTGGAAGCTTCCCATCCATGGAAATTTTTTCACGTAGGTCATGCTCACCCTTGATTGCTACAGCACTGATTTTCCATCCCAGCACTGGGCACTGACCTGCCAACTGAATCATTAGCTTATAATCCATATGTGTGGCTTATCCTGCCATGGACATGGAAGGAGCAGGTAGCTTTATATTCCCGAGCAGAGGCACTGAGCTGCAGTGGGGTGGTGACATGGGACAGTGGTTGAGAACAGGGAATTTATAGAACAGACTTTATAGTCAAATCCTGCCTCTCTTAATCATTGCATCTTGGTAAAGGGGAGATTATGGTTCCAGCTTTTTCAGGATGCTGTGAGGATTAAACAAAAGTTTTGCGCAGTGATCGGTACATAGTAAATGCCCAATAAGTAATCGATGCCATCAGCAGATAGTCATTATTTATCCATAAATTAATAGGAACGGCTGAGATTTGGGACCTCACCCTTTGGGGTCTGTAGCTTGAACACTCACTTCCCTTTTGCCAAATTGCATCCATCAAACACCTAAGTGCACATATGTTGAGATGCATGCGGTTCAAGGAGCAATCCACAGAACTGCTTCATGCTATGCAGACTTCACATTCATCAGGCAAGAGTCACTTATTAAAAACAGGCCAGCCAAGAGGAGCCTCTCAGGTTTAATACATTGCAGACTTGGCGAACTGTAAAAATAAATTAAGACTGGCCATGCTGGTTTATTATTATTATTGTTATTTTAAATCTTTAAGAAAATTCTTTCAGTTTTAACCACTATGTGATGGAAACATGCTTTAAAAGCTAAATGATATTTTAAATGCAAGGACATCTTTTAAAGTCTTTCTGATTGCTCGCACCCAGTCTGAGAGCATCACAGACATTTTCTTTTTTATTTTTCCATCAAGATGGTCACCAAAAAGCAAAATTCGTAAGCATTCTAACTGGTGGAATGGAAACCTTGGGGGGTGGACATGGGGCTGGAGGCTGTGAGTGGCATGGCAGGGGGGCATAGCCAGCCTCCTTTTCCTCTTGCGTAGGCAGCTCTGGAGGAATGAGCGGCACAGAAAGAACCACTTGGCAGGGCCATGATGTCCCAGATGAAGACTTGTTCCCAGAACCTCTAAGGGTGAAATGCCCTTGGTCCTTCTCCACCCTCCTGCTTGGTGGCACGTTCCCTCCTCCTTCTGCAGTGAAGGACCTGGATTCGAGAATGTCCCATGACCACATCCCAGTCGGCCTGTGCTCTGTCCACCTTTCTCTGAACCGTAGGGTCCGGGTAACCTCAGGCCATCACCAGGCCAGGAGTTCCACCTGCTTCTGAAAGCTGATGAGGTTCCCCAGACACCTGGCACATTGCTTTAACAAATTCCACCCCTTCCTTCAAGCCTGCTCATGTCTCTCCCTGCCTCCCACCTCCAAATATTTTAGCTCCACAAAACCGATGAAGCCAGTCTGGGTTTTAGCTTCATACAGACCTAACCCGTAAGTTACAATCCCCAGGGGAGAGCCCATAACATCCAATGGTTTGCTTTGCTCTTAGGTTTCAGCCAGGGCCCCCTGCCTTCCCATCTGGTCTTCCACGCTTGTCCAAATGGCAGGTGGAATTCTGAACCCCAACAAACATGTGTTCTTAGTCTTAACCCACATCCTTGTGGGTGTGAGCCCACAGTCAGCGGGATTTAGAGATGTTATTTCTTTTTAACTAAGGTGTGGCCAAATGGGATGACTGGAGGCCTTCTAGAGAAGACCCAGAAGTCTAACTCCAAGTGGTGGGAAGCAGAGATACATGCCAAGGAACCAGGGATTGCGGGCAGCTATGACCAGAACCCAAGTGCTATGGACATCGGGGGGAAAGCATTGCTTTGTGGACACCTTGATTTTGGACTTTTAGACTCAACACCGTGAGACAATAAGTTCCCATAATTTAAACCCTAACTAGTTTGTGATGTTTGTGACAGCAGCTCACGTACAATCAAACCTGAGCCAAAGGGGACAACGCCAGCAGGAGAAGAGTTAGAATCACCCAGTTTATGTTCATTTTCCCAGAAACCCGAAAAGGCTGGGAATTCCTTTAAATCCCCTTAAATTCCCTTCCAGACTAGTGGCCTATGGTTAGCTTGAAGGGCTTTGTCAGGGATTCCTGAGCTGGCTCCCTGCTCTTCCTTGGGTGCCTACCCCCAGAACCCCATCCTCCCCTGAGGTGTGAGGTCTGATCTGCCTTAACCCCCTCTAGTCCAGTTAACCCAAGACCAGCGGGCCCTGGGCCCCTTGGTCTCAGTCTTCAGGAGCTCCAGTACCTGCTGCAGCAATTTGTTATTATAAAGCTAACACCTGTCCATTTTAGAAAACCTGAAAGGTATGGCAAAGCACAAAATGTGGACATAAAAATGTCCTCTGTTTACATACCCAGAGGTGACATCTTGCATAATTTAATAAAAGTCGTACTAGTGCATCCACTTAAATGTTCTAATTTAGGTTATTTAACTTTGTCTATAAAACATTTAAGCTGTCATGATATCATACACACATATACACACTCATGCACACATACACTCAAACACACGAGTGCACACACATGCACATGCATTGCATGAACACACACGTACATATGCATTTACATGTGTGTAAATACCCTCATGCAAACATGTTGCAATACATATGCACACATATATACATACACTCACAAGCACATGATTACACACATGCACACATTGTATGTACATGCATGAACACATACACATATGCACTTATGTGTGTATACATACAGGCATACATACTGCAGCACACGTGCCCATATTTGCACACAAGCATGCATATATACATGTACTCACACATGTACACACATGCATACACACGCCACCCTTCCCAGAAGCTACATGCCTACCGTGCCACAGGTTTCTCTTCCTCACGTTGAATCATTTGGCCCCCAGACGTGGCCCAGGCCTTCTCAACAAGGTTATAACAAAAGTTTCTGCAAAGGTTTTTACTTAGTGTGATGAGTTCTGCATGAGATCTCACTCATACCATCACAATCCTTACTGGTGAAGAATCTCGCAGCGAGATTTGGAAGCCATTTCAGGAGGCGAGAGCTGCAAACAGAGTCCAGGTCATCAGGGATCCAGTGATGGCCAGTTGTCATTGGCATGGGACAGATCCAAGAAGGTATATCTGTCCTCTTTAAAGAGCAAGGCTGCATTGTCAAACTCAGATTCAACCACTCAGTAATTATTTGCCTTGTCTCTGACCCTATCAAAATGTATGTTCACTAGCAAAGTTCTCTTTCCCCCCCGTCTTCGTTCTCTAGGGGTTGAATTCCCCTTGATGAACACAGGCTCAGGACTCATGATGGGTCTCAGCCAGAGTCAAAACAACCAGCTTGTCCTCTTGGAGCAAAATTCCTCGCTGACCTATTCTAGGAAAATTATGTATATCCCAACTTTCCTTTTTCATTGAATTTTTTACTCTTTCACCAGTTTGTTTATAGTTTTTGCATCTTTCCTAAATCTCTTGGAGTTAGATTTTTAAAATTTAAAACAGTATTATCAAAGTTGAATTTTAAAAATAAAGGTAAAGCAAAATAAAAAAATTGAGTAGAGCTAAAGCCAGAACTGAACTGGTGCATCGGAAGTCTTTCAGTCCCCAAACTCTTCACTGGTCTGCTCATGGCCAACAGAGAGAGAAAGATGCCTACATCAAACGGCAGAACCAGAATCCCAGGGCAGACAATTTGCAGATCTTGATAACATTCATATAAAAGATGAGAGTCAGTGCTGAGTCTTGAATTGGTTCCTCTGTGGTCAGCAAGCCCTGCTGGAAACTCTAAATACCGTTTAAGAATGTCCGGGCCTCCAGAGGGAACGGGCGGGCCAGAGGCTGAGGTGGGGTGGGGGGCCCTTCCAAGCAAGCAGCAGGACTTAGAATTTAGTCTGGCTAAATTCCCAGGGCAGTGAGGAGTGGGTGGGACCCTGCCTGGAGCCCACAGGCCAGCTCACCCCACCTGGTTCAGCCTTTCAACTTCTTCATTAAAGAGGCCATTTTTTCACCGAGACATTCATGTGGAGAGATAACAGGCAGCCAGTTCTTCCCGCTTTCCCAGGGAGGCGTCCTGGAGAGTGGGAGGTGGATGGCGGCAAGGCGCTCCCCGCCCCCCCCCACCCCAGTCACAGGGCGTGGGGGCAGGACCCCACCTGGGGACAGGTGTGCGCTGTGACTCACCTGTGCTGCCTCAGCCCACACCGAGAGGCGTGGCCTCCTGCAGACAGAGCCCCTTATTCACTCAGGGCTGATGAAATCCGTGGGGGGACAGGGGGGTGGTCTCGGGGGACAGCGCGATGGCAGGTGCACCTCAGACAGCGCCTGCCAGCCTGCCACGGAGCAGTAAACGCCGTAATTACAGGTCACCCAGGGGGCCGCCCCTTTGAAGTGGAGAGCTTTCTTGTTGTTCCTGCAGTGGATACAATTTGGCCAAGATACCAAATGCAGATAGTAAAAATTTAATTAACAAATCCAAGCTTTTATCTGGAGTTTTTAGAACTGCGGCCAAGAGTTTTCTTCACTCTCAAGAGCTCCTATCAAAGAAGAGAAGAAAGCAGGGCTTGTGTAGTGCTTGAGACCTACAACTTCTGCTGCTGAGTGTGCTCCCAGATAAGGCCTCTGGGAACTGCCAGTTCCCGGGAGAGTCTTCTGGGCCCTGGGGCAAGGGGCTGCCTTTCTGACACTTTTCCTCTGGTTTAACCCTTTATCTTCAGATCTCACGGTAAGCCAGGCTCTCCTACACAGCCAGGACGGAGAAAAATAATCCACCTCACCTTTTTATTTCGAGGAGCCTGTTGGGGACTCAGTCTTAGGAGACACGTAAGGATAAAGAATATTAGTTACTAACAGGTATCAGTTTTCTTCCAGATCAGCTTTTTGACGGATTCACAAAAGAAATGGAATGGATGCTGACATCCCCTTGTTGGCAGAGGGGGAAACCGAGACTCAGAAAGGTTTAGAACGTGTTCTAACACCAATCCAGACCAAACTCATGAATGAGGCAAGAGGAAATTATGCAATGCGTAATTTCTTACAGCTTTTATTTCTTACACGTTCCAAGCTCAATACTGAGTCAATTCTTTCTGTATATTGTCTCATTTAGTCCTGATGATAACTTTGTGAGGCCAGTGATGCTATTGTCATTTTACCCATGAAGAACCTAAGGCTCAGAGAGGTTAACTTTTAACAAGGTCACACACACACTAAGAGGCGGTGCCAGTTTCCACCCTTGGACCATGCTTCTGCCTTCACCGAAGTTATGCCATGTCCTTAAGATGGAGACAATTACCTTCATAGGAAATGAAAGTATTTCTCAGATGCAATAAAATGCGAGGAGGCAATTTTTCTCTTAGCTGAATCATCCAGGAATTATACAAAATAGAGTAGCTAACATCACATTGGTCCAAATATTAGAAGTTACAGTTTGTCGTTTCCAATGAATTAACCTCATGACGCCAGGAATTTCTGCCTTTCCCAGATGGTGGTAATAGTATTTATAACTTGCCTGGGATCTAGGAATAATTTCTTTTGGAAAGTCCAACAAATGGTAGGCAACTTCTGACCTTAGATGACTGCAAACTCAAAATCAGTGAAGAAGGACTGCTTGTAGGAATAAAGAGAAAAGAGTACAACAGCTATGGGGTAAAGGCTCAATTGGAAGATAAATAAGTCTCTTTCAAAATGTGCCTGAAGTTGAGAGCTAGAGAAATGAAGATTATATCACAATGTTGAAAGTCTATAGGTGATTCTGAAATGTCTTCTTATAATTGTTGGAATTAAGTCAATATTGCCTTCAAAACAAAATGTGGTAAAAGAGGTATCTGATGTGTTCTCCATGATGAGCCTTTTGTGTGTTTCTGAATCCAGATGTGGGTTAAGTAACCATGTCTATTGTAATTATTAACATAAATATTATAATTCTGGTATTCTAAGGCTTGTCAAGATTCTCTTGCACACCACCGTCCTTATTTCGGTGTAAGGCACATGGTCTTCCTCTGTGCGTGGTGATGCAACGTCAGGGATGGGGGAGTCCCAAGGTGAGAAGACTCACTGCCTCCTGAAGGTTTTCACAACATAACTCTAGTGAGGGGCAAATGAACCCCCATTTCCCTCTACCTGCCCCCAAAACAGATATGAGCAAACTAATCCAAAAATTAAAATGGTCACATCTTTGTGTAGAGGTGGTGTTTTATGGAAAATGACCCAGTCTCCTACATTCTTTTGTGACCACCATGAATCCATATGTCCATATTATTGTTGTGATCACCACGAAGCCATATTATTTCTAATTTATGATCTGATATGACTTTATAGTTTCAGAAGAAAAAGAACTCAGAGACACTGTCATCGTAGGGTATAACTCCGAAGGGCCCTGATTCTCATAGTTTCAGTGTTCTTGGATCTTCTCCTTCCATTTCAGAGAAAAAGCACATGGCAAAATTCTATCCTGATAGATGTCATTTATGGTTCTCAAATTATCCTGAAGACTTTGGGGTGATTTGACATGAGTTCAGTTTCTTATCTGTCCACTCACTCAGGGAAAACAATGAGAAAATATGGTTAAGATGCCTATCCTCCATATGTCCTAGAAAACGGTGTTAAAATTCTTTTCAAGTCCATTTGTTCATTAGCTATCAGTGTTCAGGGTGACAAGTTAAGATGGATGCAGATGGCCTGGGATCAATATGTGGGCAGCCTGATGCCAATGACTCAGCTCTCTGTGTCTCCCAAAAGGCCTTTTAGAAGGTGATGTGAATATTCTAATAAAACATGGCATTTCTGTGTCCAGATGCTGGAGAAATTTCACCCCAGAATAGTTCCCAGGGAACTATTTCTCTCTGACCCATTCTTTCATTCTTGGAAGGAAAAAGAATGAATGAGAAACTCACATGTGTGTTTGGCAAGACTTTCAAATCACATCGGTTTGGCATCAATGGATGAGTGGTAGCAGACACCTCCTGGACACGAGGCTGGGGGCAACTCCCCTTCTTCAGCCTTCATTTCTGATGACCTTAGGAGGACAGTTAGCTGCTTTGGCAGGAAGTCTCCTGGGCAGGTCTCCTCAATGATCCGATAATGCACACTGGGTTTGCTCCAGGACACATGTTTGTGCATGCAGGTTACCTGCAGAAAAGCCCTGGGAGAAGGGGGCTGGGGTTGCTAAAGTCCAGGCAAGCCCTTCATTTAAAAGGGGCAAAAAGCTGAGCAAATTAAGGCCAGGAGGTGAGCTAGGTCAAAGCCACGTAACAGATCTAGGAAATGACCCATGGAGTGCTGTGGCCACTGCTTATATTGACTCAGCCCAGTGTTCTGGAAAGTCCATGAACAGAGCTTGTCACCCTGCTCCCTCTGAAGCCAAATGTCTGGGTTCGAATTCCTGCCTGCTGCTCACATTGGGCAACTATTTTACTATATGAATGTGTTATCTTCCTTTTTGATCAAATGGGGCTAACAATACTATCCTCTTCATAACGGTTGTCATGAGGATTAAATGAATCCATACATATATGTGCTCAGAACCCTCTCTATGGCACAGCTATCACTTTCTCATTAGCAGTTGTTATTATTAAATAAAGGCCTAATCCTTTTCTTGTGACCTTGAAACATGTCCTTTGATCAATCTGAGGACTGATGAGGGGAAAGCAGTCTTCTCCTGCAACCCATCAAATGCACCATCATTGTCTTGATTTAGAGAAGATGGGAAATTCCTCTCTTTGACATGTGAATTGGAGAAGCCAGGGAATGCACCTATTCCAGGGACAGGTGCACTCCCTGGCAGGTGAACAGGGATTGTGGACAATGGAGGGCAGTGTATGTGGACATGTTAGGCCATCAGGACATAACTCCTGGATCTTCCTGGAGTTAGGATAGGTGAAGGGCATGAGTGTGAGAGTCAACTCTGCCACTTATGAGCAGTAGAACCTGGAGCCAGTCATTTTTCACTGAATGCTTCAGCTTCCTCATTAGGAAAACAGGAAAGATAAATTTGCTTCCCACATGGGACTCTTGTGAGAATTAAATGAGTTAATACATGTGAAAGGACTTAACAACAGTACCTGGTGTATAGTAAGTACTATATAAATGCTGGCCATCTTTATGATTAATTTTATTAAGAGCTAATAGGGACCCAAGTTCTTGGAGACACAGCTTCTGAATAAAAGTGGAAGAGTCAGTCTCCATTTATTAATGAGCCAATAGATATTTTAAAATACTTATTATAGCAGATGCTCTGCTAGACCCTAGGGTTCTGAGTTAACTAGGACCCTGGACTTCTGTGCTCAAAAAGCTCACAGTCTCATAGAATAAGTAAAAATAGAAGCAAGTCTTTGCTGTACATGGCAATATCATTAACTCAGAAGGTGCAAAAGGGAGGGGGTAGTTTCAGGAAGGAAGTCATTGCATGAGCTGGCTTCACTGAGGAGACATTGAGAAGGTACTTACAAAGTGAGCAGGTGATCACCAGCAGGTGAGGCTGAGGGAAAGGCATGGGCCCATGAGTTAGGATGGTTCTCAGTATAATTATATTTGGGGAACAACAATTATTTGGTACAACTGACCCACGGAGTGGGTGGGGAAGTGGCAATTGATGAGAAAGAAGAAGTGAGGAAAGAGCCAGCCCATGGGAAGGGGGTCTTCATGCCTTGTGGAGTTAGAACTTTGTATTGAGGAAGTTGAGGGAATACTATGATCAAGCTTGTCTTCTAGAAAGACCTGCAGTCAGGGTGGAAAATGGGGAAAGAGGTGAGGCTGGAGGCAGGGAGAACTATGAGTCCAAGAAAGAAGGCAGCCTTAGGGCAGGGAGACACATTCGAGAGAGAGTTGTCAGATAGAGTCAAGGTGCCTCAGTGATTCAGATGTGGAGGTGAAGGAGATACAGGGATCAAAGGTGAATTTCAGGTTTGTAAAATCATAGGTGGTAGTCAGCTTTTTTTTTTTTTTTTAATTTGGTGGGGCAGAGTTAGGAATAATTCAGAGGCAGAGAACCTTCCTCGTGCCCCCTGAGATTACATCAAGTGACCCCAACCAGCATTACGTTGGATGGAAGCTGCTGAATGTGAATGGGAAAACCGAGGATTGGAGGACTGAAGTACACTTTGACGTCTGATCACTCTAAACTGAGGAGTAACTTCCACGCATTGAGTTCCTAGTTCTCAGGAACTTGCACCCTTGAAGTGTGCATAGCCCTAAGCTTTATTAGGTTTAAAAAGGCCTGCAGCTATCTCTTCCCCTGCCACGGGGATGATGACACCAAGAAATACCCTAGGATTGGGTTGCTGAGCCAGTGGATAGAGGATAGCTGCTGTGGAGGGTCACCTAGACCTGCAGAGGATTTTGCATTAGTGAGAAATAAATTTTTCTTGTGTTAAGCTGTTGAGATTTGGGAGTTACTATATCCAGTATAACCTAGCCTATTCAGATTTTACAGTATGGCTTCACCTTCACAGAAGGAACTCTCACTATGAGATGTGATGTCCTTCTAACCACCATTAGGATGAGATCCTGGGGAGCCAGAAACTTACTTTCATGCCACCAAGAACCGGGCTTATCAAAGGAACCTGTAGCATTTTCCTGCCTCTCTTGAGCCTTGCTCCTCCAGCCCAGTGCTTTGTTGTATGCAGCCTCTGGGGACACCAACTACAGTTACCAACACTCATGGACTCCTGGTCTCGGGCCCACCATTGCCTTTAGTATGTGAAAAATTCCACTTCTTTTCTCATTAACTTTCCAAAAGGCAGAGACTGATTTTCTGACAGGATTGTTTCTCTTCTCTATTTCTTCTCCAGTTTATTTATTTAGATTTAAATTCTTTATTTTTACCACCATTGGCTGATAATTAATTCAGCTGCACAGCAGCCACCATATATAGGAAATCCAGAGAACTCTTGCCTTCGAGCAGCTCACAACCTTTCTCTACATGTGGTAAAAATGAAACCCTGAGAGCCTGGCGTGAGGACAGGTTGATATTTTTCAGATAATGGCCTGATTGCGGGGAGCAGAGCTGTCCCATTCCTTTGGGCCTCATCTGGCAATGAATGAATTTGGGAGACCATTAATATTTAAATCTATGCACAAAAGCAAACTCTCTTTGCTCTTGATTACAGCTTTGGACATTTGAGAATAAATGGTAACTTTCATTTTTTTTTTCTGAATCATTTGTGTATCAAAGCATGATGATTGATTGATTGATTGATTGATGAAAGTGCTCTGGATCATTAGATTTAAATTGAAACTACTTAATTTGAATCCTGGATGGTTCTTGTGATGGGGTGAATCATCGAATCACTGAGCCAGCTGACTTCAGCTTCTGTAAAATGAAAATTGAGCGACATGATATTTGAAGTGTTTCCTGACTCTCTTTTCCCTCTGCTTGCGAATCTAAAGCCCACTGATTCTAGCCTCTACTTCTAGTTCTCTGGCCCTCTGTCCATGCAGGCCCAGCCCCTAATGCTCAGTCTTAGCAGGGCTTCTCTCCATGGATCTGCCCTGTTGCACGCCAAGCATGGCTTCCCCTTCTTGCCTGGAGCCCTCTCCTGAATTCAGTCACTGGCTGAGGCCTTGCAATACCCCCTACACTCCTGTTGCCCTCCCTCTGCTGCCTGCTCCCTCCCTGCTGCCCATCAGCTGGAGAGAACATCTATAGTAAACCTCATCCATCTCCTGCACCCATCCATCCTCTTTCACTCTTTTCTGCCCTTTCCCATCCTTCTTCCAGCTCTAAACTAGTGTCCTCATTCTGCAGAGGCCCTCTCATGAAGGAAGACAGCCATCTGATGAGTTAATTCATGTTAAAACTCCAATAACAAGGTTATGTCCTCTCTAGAGGTTCTTCCATCTCTGTAGTGTGTACCATGCCCACACCCAGCCCGTTCATAATGAGGTAAGGAGGCCGGCACTGCCATCACACCCATTTACAGCTGATGCTATTGAAGCCCCAGTCTGTCCCTGCAGGATTGTTGTGGGAACGGACCAGTGAGGGATTGGAAGGTGCTTTAATTACCATATGACCCAGGAGTCCCTCTTTTAGGTACATACTCATAAGATCTGAAAGCAAAATCTCGTGTAGATATTTGGTCACTTATGTTCGTAGCGGCTTGATTCACAATAGCCAAATGGTGGAAGCAACCCAAGAGCCCATCAACCAATGAGTGGATAAACAAAATGTGGTACATCCATATGGTGGAATGTTATTTGTTCATGAAAAGAATGAAGTTAATTACATAGGAAGTGATATCTTGTTGGTTTGTATAAATCAGGGTGATGCCCTGATACATCCAGAGTAATCTGGACAAAAGATTACAAAGTATTTGCAAAGTCCCTTTGAGGGACTTGGGAAAAAGTGGAAATATTAAACTTCCCCACCAGGGGAAGACCTAATATTCTCACAATCATTGGGGACTGTCAATTTGATGGGCCAGGCCCTCAAGCTTGGGGATTGCCCTGCTGAAACTTACTCCTGAAGAGGAGAAGCTAAGCCTACTTATGATTATGTCCAAGAGTCATGCTCAGAGAACCTCTTTTGTTGCTCAGATGGCCCTCTCTCTAAGCTAACTCCACAGATGAACCCAGTACCTTCTCCCTTACATGGGACATGACTCCCAGGGGTGTAAACTCCTTGGCAATGTGAGACATGACTCTCAGGGATGAGCCTGGCCCTGGCAACATGGGAAGAGAAAAGAAACAAAGTCTCAATGGCTGAGACATTTCAAATAGAGTCACAAGGTTATTCTGGGGGTTATTCTTACACAGTATACAGTAACCATTTTCAGTTTTTGGTGCATTGGAATAGCTAGAGGGAAATACTTGAAATTGTTGATCTGTAATCCAATAACCTTGACTCTTGAAGATGATTGAATAACTATAGGGATTTTAAGATGCGCCCATGTGATTGTGAAAATCTCATGACTGACACTCCCTTTATCCAGTGTATGGACAGACAAGAAAAGAAAAGATGAAAGATAAACAAGCAATAGGGGGTATGGGAGCATAGATGTTTGGGTATTCATTTTTTCCTTATTTTTATTTATTTATTTTTTTGAGTAATGAAAATTTTAAAATCGATTGTGATGATGAATGCACAGCTATATGATGATACTGTGAACCATTGATTATACACTTTGGATGATTATATGGTATATGAATATACATCTCAATTTTAAAAAAAGAATGACATTTTGATATATGCAACAATGCAGAAGAACCTTCAAGATATGTTGAGTGAAATAAGCAAGTTGTAAAAGGACAAATATTGTATGATCTCACTTACATGAAATACATGGAAGCAGCCAATTTCCTAGAGACAAATAGTACATTACAGGTCAGCAGGGGCCGAAGTTGAGTGGGGTTGAGAGTGCAGAGGAGAGGGAGTTACTTCTTAATGGGTGCAGAGTTTCTGTTTGAGGTGATGAAAATATTTGGGCTCATGGCTGTTGTAAATACAATGAAGACTATTGAATTACAGTAGTGGTTAAAATGGGGTATTTTGAGTTGTACATATGTTACCACAATAAAATGTTTTGAAAAAAGAATGCAAGGGGAAAAATGGTACAGATATGTACACATGCTTGTGTACAGTGACAATGGGGTATGTGCCCTTGGCCCTTTATGCTGTGGAAGTCCTGATATTTCCCCAGAGGCTGGGGTCGCTGTCGCTGGCCCTCTCTCTGCCAGTATGGATTCTGTTCAGTCTTGAGAGACACAACTCCCTGCAGCATCTTGGGGTGAAGTTGTCTGCACGTCTTCCTCCTAAACCCTGGGCTGGACATATCTTGCCTCATCCCTGTTTTCTGCATCAAGTCACTGCCCCTGCCTCTGGTGTCCCCTTCATACTATATTTAGTGGGGTGGGTGGGTCATCAGTTTTTCTAAGGTTCATTATATTAACTTCATAATTTGTCTTGGAAAATAAAGAGGAAAAACATCCAAATGCCAAAAACGCACCAGCTTCCAAGAACAAGACTGAAGTATTCACTGAGAATTTAAAAATGCATAAATCCAAATGGGAATGTATTTCAAATTCTCATTCATTGCTGGGGGTGGGGGTGGAGGAGCTGAGGGCTTAATTTGGAGCTGTCTGCTTCTCTGTATTCTAGGTCCATGCACGGAAGCTGACCCAACTTTTTCTTTGGACAGGATGAATTTCATGGGAAAAGTGCACCTTTCTTAACTCAGCCAGGGAAGCTATGTCCTGAGTTCACACAGATGTTTTCATGGCCCTGCCCTCAGCCAGATGGGTTGTTTGTGTCTGGTTTCAGACAGAGAATTCCATAAGGTGTGTCTGGGCCTCTTGCATTAAAAATGATTATTTATTTTTGTGCCAGTTTTTAATGGTGAGTGGATATTTGGATTAAAAGCTCGGACCTGAGCAATGATTTTGAAGTAAGCAAGGAGTAATTTGGAGGGTGTTACAGACTTCTGCTGGGAACTTTCAGTTCCCAGGTCCACCCCACAGCTTTAATTGATGAGGCACTTGTAGTCTCTCTTTGTAGTCTACTTCTTGAAATAAATATGAGATTGAAAATGTCTGCTCAAGGTATTTTTGAATCAAGGTCCTATCAAAATAATGGGAAAGGACGGGAGACATGATGTCTGATTTCCTCTATCTTATTAGGAATTGAACTGCCCTGAAATTGGTTAGGTGATGGTTTTAGATACCATTATGCTGCTACCATTACAAGGAGCCAGCACCAGACTCGACACCAACACCTACAAGTGAAGAGTGATCAAGTACACCAGAGGCCAGTGACAACCCTGTGAGCTTCGGGTCCATCCTGCTAGTCAACCTTTTGGAAGGCAATTAGAAAGCCATGTTTGAGTAGAAAAAGACCATCTGCATAGTTAGGCAGGGACTTAAAATTCTTTCAGCTCACTTACGTTTTCATAATCAACTTCTCCTGATTTTTACCTGATGGTAGCCTCACCGTCCCCAACCAAACACACAGGTGTGTAGAAGGAGGCTTCTGTTCTCAGGAGGCAGTGGTGTCACTCTGTGTATGCTCAGCCCCTAATCTGGGGTGAGCATCTATCAGCCTTGAACAGGAACAAGGAATGATTCTCTGTGTGCACAGTCCACGGACATGCAGAAGTCACTTCTTGAGTGTGGTTGTGCCACAATACTAGCTCTTGTCTATTTGCTCAGCCACAGGCCTGAGGGCTCACATTGACAGGGCCGGGCCAAGACCCTACAGTAAGGAAGGCTCTGAAATGAGACCCCTTCCATTTGGAGTATGATCCAAAATGACTCTCCCAGGCCTTGGGGCCTGATGCTCCTGGGACCCGCTGCCAACACATGCAGGAACTTGAAAGCACAAGACAGCTTGAATTAATTAACCATGAATGAAATCACAGCAGGTCTAACAGTTGATACCTGAGCTCTCCATTGGCAACTGAAGTCATGAAAAGCACCTTGAAGAGGGGCCAAAAGAAAGTGTTAAAAAACCTAAAAGGAATAAGAAAATGTTTTGAAGAGGAGGTGCATTTTGAAAAGGTGCCTTGACAAGTATTACTGGATAATGGATAATCCAGTTGGCTGAATGTATCCTCAAACTAAGGTTGTAAGCAAATCTGCTCGTAGTTTTTATTATCCCTGGGGTACAGCAAAGTGGGAGTGACTTCTATAGGCCAGTGTTTCTCAAACTTGTTTGACTGTGACTTAGGTAAGAAAGACCTTCACCTCTTATCCTGGTATAGCACTCATGTGTACACATGTGCATATATATGCACACACTCACAGACCATGCAACTTCCATAAAAAATTTCATGAAATAGCACTTGCCCTTCCGATGGATGACGTACTATGATATTTTCTATTCTGTTCTGTTCTATTCCAGTCTTCTATTCCAATCCCATTTTTTCATTAATTCATTAAATACTGTTAATTAGTGTTTTATCCAGTTGATTTCAAATATTACATTGCTCATTAATGCTTTGAAACCAAAATTTGAGACTCACAGGTCTTGAATAGTGCACATATGTACAGGATCACAACAAAATGTATTTCTTACCATGGGTTGTGGTCAATAGCAATTACAAATCATTTCTCTTGGCTTCATTCTATTTGGAGAAGGGGCCTGAGCCTCTTCCAAATGATGAAGGTATTCAAAATAGACACTCGGCAGAGGGGATGGAAGGACTCACATAGCAAGTATCTTCAAAGATAAGAAGTGCTCATGCCCATGTCTTCTATCTTCAAATAATCCTCAAAGGCAAGGGCTGGCAAACTACTGTCTGTGGGTGAAACCTGGCCTGCTGTCTGCTTTGGTATATAAAGTTTGAAACACAGCCAAATCCATTATTGGCTGACCAACTGCCATTGGCTGCTTCTGTTCTACTGTAAATAGTGAGAGGTAAATAATTCCAACAGATACTGTATGGCTTGCAAAGCTGAAAATATTTACTACCTGACCCTTTACAGAAATAATTGGCTGACTCATGATGAAGGCCTTAGGCTGGCTCCCCTTCCATTAACATACTTTGGGCTGTAAGCTGACTTTTGGAGGTATCTCTCCCATTTCATCCTTCATGAGGTTACCCTTGTTTTTATTTGGGTCTACAGAGAGGGGGCATTGCAGATAAAACCCCCTTTCTTCATTTCTACACCTCTGACAGATGGCTATTGGGGGAACAAATTCCCAAGCATAATTAATTGGTCTGTGTTGCAGTTTCGGTTATCTGGAAGCAGATGCTGAGATGGAGTTTGGAGTTCAAGATTAATTTCTGGGAAAAGAAAGGTGAGGGAGCAAGATTTGGAAAAAGAAAAAGTGGAGCTGCAAAATAGGCCTGAAGAAGTCTCAGCAAGCCTGGCAGGGAACGCTGAGGTCAGTATTGCCAGATGGGGTCATCCTTGATCGGTCACAATGGCCAGGCCTTTATGCTGTGCGTTGTTCAGTTACTGGATGTGGGCTGCCTTGGAAGGGCGTGGCCTCAGGTGAGAGGTGTTCTATAGCTGGGCAGGGGGGAGCCTTAGGCTAAAGGCACTGCTAATTATTTTCCTGGCAGGGGGACAACCCTGGTGTCTGGGTGGTACATCTAATTGCCCACTATAGTCCACCCCTTGTACCACACTTGTACTTCTCCATGTACTTTTGTATTCAGGCAGGGAAGCTTACAAATGGGAGAGTAACGGGACAACCTCCAGCCTGTACTGCTGCAGAAGGTCTTAGGGCTGGAACTGATCTCATTTACCTGCTCCATTTTCCTCTGGATTCCCCTCACTCTTACCTACACCTCTGTGGGCATAAGGTCTTCCTTGGTGGCAGGACACAGCCCTCTTCCTGAGCCAGGCGTCTGTAGCTGCCCACTCCAAATCACAGTCAGGCGAGTATGTACAGGGTAGAGGTGGGGTACCCAGGTGTATCACTGGAGCCCATACACACTCCCCCCTCTCTCCGATGTGCAACACAGCAAAACCTCCGCCTGACGTCCAAAGCCATCTCAGTGACTGCTCTCCCTGACTACATTCCCACATACATGGACCCCAAGGGTCCAGGTAGCACGTAGTTTACACTCAAGGTGACTCTTGCTATGCCCTTGGTAGAAGGGTGACCCCTTTTAGGACCCTGCAGAACCAGAGTTGTGGGGATGGGAAACACAAATTCCCCCAGTGCATTGGGAGTGATAATAAATGGAGTCATTCCTGCTTCCACCCCTTGATTCTTGGACCCATATACTCTTCCTTTTGAGGGTAGAGTACCATACAGAGGTCTGTGATTCATGGTGTGTCCTGTGTCCCGCAGGAGGCTTCCCATCATTGCAGGGGTTGCCTCTAAGCTGGCACCTCAATGGTTCCTTCTGCAGGCTAGGACAGTGCTCCATCAGGCTGGCTTCTCCTGGATGGTATGGATGTGATACATTCAGTGGATCTCGGCATCTTGGATATTTCTCACAACCTCTTTGCTGGGCTGAAGCTATTTCTGTAGGACCCTATGTTGGATCAACACTGTGTAGTCCTTTGGACAGTGGTTCTGGCTGAGGCTCTGCAGGCAGGAATGGCAAGCACAAATTCAAGAATGCATTTCTATTCCTGTGCAGATGAGCCTCTAGTCTTTGCAGGATGAAAGATGCTTAATGTTGTCAATAGCCACTATGTGGCCAATTGATCTTCATGAGGAATGTTGTCATACTAGGGGCTCAAGCTTGATCTCTTTCTGGCAGGATGGACACAGCAGCGACAGTAGCTCCTGTCTCATTTGGGGATGCAACAGGGGTTCTTGATCTTGGCACTAATGACTCTGTGGCTGGATAATTCTTGGTGATTGGGCCGTTCTGTGCATTGTAGGATGCTTAGCTGCATCCATTGTCCCTATCCTCTAGATGCGAACAGCTTCCCCCAGTCATGACAACTGATTATGTCTCCAGATACTGCTACATACCCCAGGGTTGCAGACCAGGAGTGTGTCTTGTGTTCTGTGTTGTTAAGTCTATGAGTTTTGCAGATTGGGAGAGAATGAAATGAGAATTCATTTTGGGATTGGACCACTTTTGATCACCTCTGGATTCACATTCTGTTACCATAATAGCTCTGAAGGTGGCTGAACATGAAATGAGAATGAGGACCACAAAATAACAACAAGAACAACAAACACAAAGGACAACAGACATTGACTGCTGACAGGCTCTGCTAGAGGGAACAGAAGACTGGTGGTCCTTTAGCTTCTTCCCTTCCTAAGTGCATTGCCATGCTGGCTAGAAGAGAAACAAAGCTTAGTGTCAATTCATGACCTGGTTTCTTCCCAGAGTTTCAATGCCCTGTCTTCACTGGGCCATTGTTATCCACATGGAGACTTCTGAGAAATGGAATTTGTAGAAGTTCTGTTTTAAATGTTAGAAGGGACAAATGTTGAGATTTGGACTGGAATTCAAGGGAATGTTCTGGTTAATTGCCCCTAAATTACTTGGGACTTTGAGATGCTGAAGATGGAAAATTTTCCATAGAGATATCCTGAGAAATCATTTCCACCTGAGGTAGTTGGATAACTGAACCTTCCAAGGAAGGGATGATGTGTCTATTTCCAATTGAGCTTTCCCAAAATGTGGGCACAACAATAGTAATATTTCATAAATTCTTTCAGGTTTATAGTTTTAGGCCTGGCTCCTGCTTCTTTCCCAGCATTTCTGGAGCCATGGAAAATACAAAATACACTAACTGTATGGACCAGGAGACACCACACAACATGTGTGTGGAGTGTGACTTGGAGAGAGTCTGCAAAGTAACAGGTCCCTGAGGCTGTGTACGCCATCCCCTCAGCCGCATTGAGACCCTGGGCATTGCAGAGGCCTACTCCACAGCCTCCCTTTTCTGCCTCCCTGGGTTATTGAGAAACCCTCTTGGCACATTCCTCCTTTCTGGGAGGGCAATGCATGACAGGAGCATGTGTTGATGGGGATGATGCCCTGGGTTTTGTGTTTGTCATGGTTGTTCTCTGCTGCATTTTATTGCACCCTTGACGGGCCCTCCAAAGACTTTCTGCTCCTCATTCTCCAAAAACCCTCCGAAGATCCCCTGTACAGTTGCTGACACAACAGATAGTTCAGTGAGTGGTAGATGCACCAGGACGGCAAGCTATGTGATGTTAGCAGCCTCTCCAACCTTCCCAGCTTCTTCCTTGACCAGTTCCCACCTCAAGGATGTTCTCTGGGCATGTTTGCTCACCAGGAGCTGCTGCTCAGAGTTGCCCCCATCCATGTGCCCAACATTCTGTTTCTTTTCCTCCCAGAGATATAGCCGGACACCATTCCCAGCCCCAGTGTAGCTAAGTGGAGGGTGTGAGTGAGCTTGGCAAAGGACGTGGGTAGAGTGGGGAGACCTTTCACCTGCAGGTCTGGATACTAAATAATGTCTCTATGATCTCCTGTGCTCCCCACTCCCAGCATTCTCCCCCTACTACTGCCCAAATGCCCCCCAATACTCCCCCCCATGCTCCCCTTATATGCTCCTCCATGCTCCCCACATGCTCCCCCATGCTCGCCCATGTCCTCCATGCTCCCCCTGTCCATGGCTTTCCTACTCTCTTTCCTTCTACTTCTGCCACGTTCCTTCATGCCCTCTTTTGCTAGCCCAGTACAGGGAACTTGTGGTGAATGATAAGAGGTGGAACTGGAGACCAAAACTGGGAAGAGTGTGTATCTCTGGAGGACTCTTTGAACAAAGTCACCCTAACCCACCCTTATCTCCTGCACTGACCCGTAGGATGGTGGCTGCTACTGCATTTAATCTAACCAGGGTAATGCACTGTCCCTGCCCAATGTCCCTGGAATCTGCTGATGGTCTGTCTCACCTGCAGGCCCTGCACAGCTTCCCTGGGCTGTGTCTTGGGAGCTGAGGGACTGTTCACTGCTAACACACCTCCATAGCACCTGGTCTCCACTTGGGTGTTGACCCATTTCTTCACTGGCTCTGGCTGAGAACTCTTGAGCTCCCCCACCCTTATTATTATTATTATTATTATTTAACTTTATTTCATTTGTTTTGGTAGGCCCATTCCCTACTCATAATCTCTCTCATTATATAGAGCGATCTCCACCAAGGTTTTGGGTAGAACTGGAAAATCGTCTCCCCAATCCTGGAGATTCTGAGAGTGCCCTCCATCATCTGGATCCTCTCTCCCTGGTTCAGAGCACCTGCCGTAGCTCTGAGTGCCTGTGTGTCTCTGCAGGGTTGGTCTTGGGGCTTTCCAAGGCCCTGCTGCCTGCAGGACAACCTCCCCTCCCCCAAGCCCTGACATCAGGCCACAGTGGCCAAACATTGATCTTCCTGAGTTCCAGGAGGTCTTGGGACCAACACTGACACACCCACTTCAATAAAGCCTTTCTTCCAGAAAGGTAGGGATGTGTGTTTACACTTTCTTTAGAAGGAAGCAGGAGTCTGCCTCTTGGTTTGCAAATGGAGGCATGTTTTGAGTGTGGGGGCTGCACTAGGACCCCCTCCTCTGTCTGTGTGAGCTGCCAGTTCATCACGCCCCAGAGCCAGTACAACTCTGTGACTTGAAAAATGTTTCCTTTTGTCTTTTAGTCAATCATATTGTTTTTACTCAAACCTGCTGTGCTGTCGATGCTGTGCCAGACACTGTAAGTATCAGATGATGACACGTAGCTGCTGCCAGAGCGAAAGAGACGTGAATGCCAGGAATTCAGTCCTGTGGATTCTAGAAAATTCAGCACTAGACATATAAATCAAGCATTATAGAAGACAAAACAAAGCAACCCACACACTCAGGTGTTTGCCATGCCTCGTGGCATCCAGGTGCACTTTCTGGGTTTGGCTAAATTCCTTTTGAGGACTATTCATTCTTTCCTTGATCATGGCAGGTGGCCCAGTTTCATTGTCATTCCTTATGGCTTCGTCCTGGCTCTTGCTCTTAAAGTACTCTTTACTATTGTCTTAACACCCAAGCTGAGCTTTATCTGGCATGGTGGGGGTGAGGCTTTAATCCAATGTTGCTTTCTAAACAGATGCCTGGCCACCTGTGTTTTAATCCTCTTGGAGGGACATACCTGCTCATCTGCCTTTCATCTGCCCACCTGTTCCCAAACATCCAGCTCTGCACACATCTGTGCCACCGCTGCCCATCTGCACACATCCGCTGCCCAGGCAAAACACAACGCTGACTGCAGTGGCCAGAGGTAAGATTGAACTGGCATACAGGGAAAAGCAGAAACCATGCCAATGATCAAAACAGTAATAATTAATAGCTTCAATAATAAATATTTAATCCAGCTGTATTGGCAATGCATGTCAAAGAATATTCATTGGGCATATGTTTTATTGTCCTAATTGGGCTTGGGTTGGCTTCAATACGTGCACTTTCTATTTTTTATAGTGACAGAACTCTCAAATTTGGATGGCACGTGGCTGTCCAGAATAAAGGCATTTCCCAGTCCATTTTGCAGTTTCCATGTGTGCAGAAGTAATGTGGGTGACTTCCAGATGGTGCCCTGTAAAGGAGCAGATAGTAGATATTTTAGACTCTGCAGGCATATAGGCGCCTGCTCCTCCACTGTAGGTCAAAGGTAGTTGTGGATAATTTCTAAATGAATGAACATGGCTGTATGCCCATAAAACTTTATTTGAAAATATAGGCTGCCCTAGAACAATCCAGAGGCAAGGCAGAGGAACAAGATAGAAGGGGTCTGGGTCCCTGACACTGTGGAGTCACATATCTTCTCTGGACTGCTTCCATCCAGACTTTCCTGAGAGAGAAGCAAATACCTATTCTGTTTAAGTGACTATGCTTTGGTTCTCTGTGGTAGCTTAAAGACTGTAAATTCTTTGCTCCTTCTCATGTTGAGAAGTGGATTCTCATCCCCCCAGCTCTGTGGAAACTACCCTCCCCAACGGACTTGTATGCCTAAAAGAATGAGGAGGAAGTGACTTTCTTGGACTTCCCAGGTTAGGCCATAAGATGCCCTGCAGCTTCCATCCAGGCATCTAGGGATTCTCTCATGGATCTGGGAGATGCCAAGAAAGAATTCTAACCACCTGAGATCATCATGCTAGGGAGGCACCTATAGGAGCTCTGCTGGGCAGTCTCCAGCTGAAGTCCAGATTTCCAGTCCTCCTTGCCAAGAGCCATCTTAGACTCTCCAAACCAGCTTGTCCACTCCTGACTGACCTCTGTTGACACCACATAGGACAGAGAAAATCAGTATTCTGGTGGAATTCCTGACCCACACAATTATAAAGAGCTATCATAAAATGTTTGGTTTTAGCTGCTGAAATTTGGGGTGGAGACTTCAGTGGCTGATGTATTCCAGGGGGTTGGTCTTACCTTACTCCTTGCTTATTTGATTCTTCTTTCTTTCTGTACTTTCTGTCACATCAAGGCCTGAAAACGAAATCATTGAAAGAGCCAGGAGAGTGATTTGATTTATAAAATACTGAATGAAATTTTGGTTCTGTTGAGTCCTAATTACAGAAGAAGTGGAATTAGACATCTCTTGGAGGAAATAACATTGAAGCTATACGACAAGAAACCCTTGCTCAACAAATAGTGCTTTAGTTTATGATTTGTTCTTTTCAACTAGAAAGCTCTATGTAGGAAGCAGTTAAAAAAGCATGGGCTTTGGAGCTTGGCATAGCTTTGAATACTGGCTCAATCACAGACTCACCATATAGGTGATAAATTATCCTGGGTATTTTATTTGACTGCTCCAGAACTTAGTACCCTAATTTAAAAAATGGAAATAATATTATTTACCGCCTAGTGGTGCTGTGAGCATTAAGTGTGTTAACACATGCAAATGTCTGTCAAACTAAGTTTAATGACCATGTTTCCTCTAGGACTCAATGTACCTTCTAGCAATGCACTGCCCAACAGAGAGTCTTTAGTCACATGTGGCCACCAATCACCTGTGGTTGATTTGAATTGCACTGGATTTTGAAGACTTAGTGCAGTAAATTCAAAATAACTCATTAACTTTAAAATTTTGATTGCAGGATCAAAAGATAGTATTTTGTATATATCGGGTGAAAAACAATATATCATTGAAATTAGTTTTACTTTCTTTTTACATATTTCCTGTGGCTACTTAAAAAATGTTGACTTATATAGAAGGCTCACATATATGGATTGCCTTATATTTCTGTTGGAAAGGACTGTTCTTGGAGACTGGAAATCTGGGACGATATCATTATCTTACCTGTGAACAACTCTATTTTGCATGTTGTGACAGGGGTTTTGGGTGCTATACCAAATTGTTTCTCCTCTTCTCCTGGGCACACAGGAAGGCAACACTTCCTTGCTTCCTTGCAGTGGCTGTGATGTTAGTTTAGGCCAATGGTTGTGATGGAAAATAAGTGGGTCACTTCTGAGCCAAGCACTTAATTAACTATGTGACCTTTGACTACTCTCACATCCCCTGTTGACTATAGAGGGGCAGCCTTCTGAGATTTTAAGTTCGTTTGTTACAATAGCAGAACTAAGCCTCTCATGATATATATATATATTTTTTTACATGGGCAGGCACCGGGAATCGAACCTCAGTCCTCTGGCATGGCAGGCAAGTGTTCTTGCCGCTAAGCCACCGTGGCCCGCCCCTCTCATGATATTTTAATAAATATTTCTCTGATGAACAAATTTAAAAGATCACCTTAGCATTTTCTATTTTATTCTACACATATAGACACAAAAATAATTTTAAAAAAGTAGGCTTAAAAAAGTAGATTTCTGATAATTTATAGTATGATAGAGGAAAGAACTGTTGGCTAGGAGTTAGAAATCTATGGAAAATGTTAGAAGAAAAAGAAATGAACGAAGTACAGGTCATCATTTAATGAAAATAAAATAATTCAATCCCAGTCCATCTCTTCTTATTCCTAGATATTAATAGGATGCCAGAAAAATCATAGAACTGAGTAGGGCACACTCTAATGTGCATTTCTCCAAGTAAGAGGTTCCCAGGCAGTATAAAATATGCTAAGAAAGACAGAATGTCTGGGGATGTTGTGAATTCTTTCCTTGAAATTAGTGTTGGTGTTTCTGGGATAAGAGATGTAACTGGTTTTCTGTGATGGTATCATTTTCTAGAGCCAGTAGAGGACAATTTTGAGGTTGGCCAAGCCTGTTAAAATTCTCGTAATGGATTTACCTTCACCTCTTACCTCCCATCCAGAGCTTTTACTTGGAATTTCTTATGTACCTTAGAGTTAGCAAGCAAGGGTTAGGATCAGAGTTTTAACTCTGAAATTTCCCTTATTCCATTTCCTTACCCAATTTTCTTCCAAAGGAGAAGGCTGCCATTGGTGGCTCTTCAAGAGCTGGGACAGCGTCTAGGATGTCTGTCCTTACTTCTGAGTGAGATGAAGAAATCTGGACATTCTGGAATATGAAATGAATGCTGGTTCATTTCATTCAGAAGCAAGGACAGCTATCCCCAGCTGGTCAGTCTCTATACGGATGATGATTCTGCAGTAGTCGGGATGGGTTTTAAAAGATAAAAGAGTGCAACTATTTGTAAATCCAAGTATATGATTAGAAAGGTATTGCAGCTTGACAGCAGAGCCAAAATTCAGAAAATGACAGCACCGAATCTGCAAAAGTCACACATAACTTTTTTTTTTTTTGCATAGGCAGGCACTGGGAATTGAACCCGGGTCTTTGGTGTGACAGGTGAGAATGCCTGCTGAACCACCATGCCCCGGCCTATGTTTTTTGATTGTTTATATTATTGGGGTAGCTAGCAAATGAAGATGCAAAAACTTTTGTTGTATTTAAGAAACACAAAGTTGAGTAGGATGTTTGCAAAAGAGGAAGGACAAAAGAAACCACCAAACAAAACCAAAGTTTGCTAATAGGGTCCTTATACAGAAGAAGCATAGTTCCCTGCCTAATGAATTGTCTCTTCTAGTCTTGTTAAGTGAATCAGCATAACCAGTCTGTAGGAAGTCTCACAGGGTAACTTCTGAACTTCTTGAAAGGGATGCCAAAAAACGGGGGAGTCTTTCATAGTAGTTCATTTATATGTTAGCCAGAAAATGGTGGAATGTCTAAAAATAGTTGCAAATATTTTGCCAATAATTTTCAAACATCATACATTTTTCTTTGATATTGAACAGTTCAATTTTGTCAATTTATTTCTTTTTCCTTTTTGTTTTTCTCTTTGTTTTTACTTGCTGAAAAAATATTTTAAAACATCAAAAAATGGAAAGAAAAATCATTTAAGATTTTTTTTATATCTCCACATTCCTATCTGGTGTTTGTTTATATATGTATACTTATTTTTAGGTGGCTATACAAAAAACATGTATTCTTTCTTCACATTTATCATAAATGTTTCCAAACATTACAAAAGTCTGGACTGCCAAGTGTGGGATGGCTAATTAGACATAGATGTGCTTTATTCAGTTTTTTTTTTTTTCATGGGCAGGCACCTGGAATCGAACCTGGGTCTCTGACACGGCAGGTGAGAACTCTGCCTGCTGAGCCACTGTGGCCCACCCTTTATTCAATTTTGACCCTGATAAATAACACAAAACTTTGAATTAAAAAAAAGTTGTATTGAGCGGGCCACTGAGGCTCAGTGGTAGAGTTCTTGCCTGCCACGCCGGAGACCAGGGTTTGAGTCCTGGTGCCTGCCCATGTTTAAAAAAAAAAAAAGATTTTGTTAAGCTTTTAGTTGTACAATTAACTGAAGACGCTGAGGCTGGGGGCACAAAGAAGGGAAGGGACATGGATATGGTGTGGTGAATAAAACGGATTAACTTCATTGGTCAGTGTGGTTAAGTTTGTTCAAATCTTCACCTCTCCAGACATCTCCGAGTTGCACCACATTAGCTGGAGTATTCGGCCGATGTAGACAGGCCCTCTCTGCACCTTATGGGCCTACATGTTAGGTTATGATCCTTCCAAAGTCCTCTTGTGAAAATACATTCCTGAGTGAATGTTTTTATCAACTTAGGATGGACCTCTTCACAGTGGAGTGTAGACTCGTCTTTCTGGAGAAACCTTTCCAAGGAAGTCTGCCTCTCCACTGGCAGTGAAAACACCTGGTGAATTGGGACACAGGTCCCAGGTCATCTCCCTAACCACCTGGAGAGGATTCGGTGTCACCAGGAGAGGTACGATGTGGACACTTACCTCAGTCCTGTCTCTGCTCAGGTTTCTCCCTGGAGCCTGACTCCCTTGTTGGGGGCAGAATGCAGTACTGAGGCTACTTGTGCCAACTTAGGTGTCTTCCCCGAGTTTAGGCTGAATGTTCTCTTTTCTTAGCTTTGTATGTCCATACAACAGTTTACACCATGTACACTATTTATAGAAACTATAGCAGCTAGCAGCAATCACAAATTATGTATATATACCAAACAAGGTCTTTTGATTAAGTTACATTATGAGATCTTTCAAATACAGCTGCTCCTCGTTATTCACAAACTCTGTATTTGCAGATTTACCTGCTTGCTAAAATTTGTTTGTAACCCTCAAATCAATATTTTCGTTGATTTCACCTATGGACATGTGTAGAGTGGTGAAAACTTGAGTCGCCCAACGCACACATCCCAGCTGAGGATGAACAAGGGGACATCCCGCCTTCTTGTTTCAGCTCTTGGGCTGTAAACAAGTACCCTTTCCATGGCATATCAGTCCCATGTTTTTCCCATTTTTGTGCTTTTTTTAGAGGGTGATTTCTCCATATAAAATGGCCCCCGAGCATAGTGATGAAGTGCTGTCTAGTCTTCCTAAGTGTGAGAGGGCTGTAACGTGCCTTACAGAGAAAACACGTGGTAAACGCTGCTTAGGCTTGAGTTAGAGTGCTGCTGGCATGAAGGTCAATGTTAATGAATCAACATCCTATTTAATGAGCTCCAATTACCTACCTCCCCCTTGGAATTTAAGATTAAACTTGCTTAAATGTATGTTCATAGGCTTTGTTTAAATGCTGCTCTAAAATGTCCTGAAGGCAGTGAGATTGTTTTTAGATGAATTAAAATGGGTGCAGTCTCCAAAAGGCTGGTGAACAAGAAGTTCCCAGGGAATCAAAGTATGTAAATTTAGGGACGGTGCAAAAGATAGAAATTGTCTTTAAACAGAAACCCACCTAAAACAAAACTGTATAATGATCAGCTGATGAAATGTTACCAGAGTCTGGCAGAAGCCTCAACCAGCATTTCCTAGAAGGGCCATCATTCAATATTCCTTAATTCCTTGTCCGTGTTGATTTTATAGACCACAACTACTGCAAATAAAGAAGATCAACTGTGATTAGAACATATCAACATAGACTTCTCCAGGATATTTATAAATGAGCCCTCTACAGTATGACCATTCATAACTAAAAATTATGTAGTTTAAAATACAAACTTTCCTTACTCTTTACATCATTTTATAACTTTCCTTCAGGTAAGTATTCCATCTTCTGATCTTTCTCTTACCTACAACCAGATTTTTTGCCTTTTGCTTTTATGTTCTGTCTAAGGCCACTAGACTCCCTACCTTCCTGCAGTGGCCTGGATCCCTCACACTTCTCCTCTGCCAGGGTGGGCAACATATTTTACTCTCTTTCAAGACGGACTTTAAGCCATCCATGCATTCCTGCATCAAGTGCAACATTGCAATGATTTATTCCAGTTTTCTTTTTCTACACACTGCTGAACTTAGTTTGCTAATTTTTTGAGACTTTTGCATATTTTCCATAAATGAGTCTGGGCTATAATTTTTGCGTATATACTGTGCTGTACTCTCCTGAAAAACCATGGGGGTCAGGTTTCTTTTGAGTGTGAGACTTTTGATCTATTGGTCAGTTTTATTAATTGTGTCTTGGTTTGCCAGAGCTGCTATGATAAATACAATGCAGTGGGTTGGCTTAAACAACAAGAATGTATTGGCTCACAGTTTGGAGGTTTGAAGTCCAAAATTAAGGTCTCAACAGGCTGCGCTTTCTCCTAGAGTTTTGTAGTGTTCTGGAGTGTCTTGCTGCAATCCTTGGGGTTGTTTGGCTCACATTTCTGCCTCTGTCACATGGCTATATGTCTCCTAACTCTCCTCTTGTGGCTTTCTCTGCTTTCTGGTTCCATTGACTTCTTCTGACTGTATCCAAATTTCCTCTTTACTAGACCTCTAGTCAGGCAGAGTAAAGCCCACCTTAATTCAATTTGACTTCAGCTAAATAGAATGTTCAGAGATTCTATTCACAAAAGTCCATACCTTAACTAAGAGTAGCATCTTCAAAAGTCCAGTTTACAAATGAATTCTCACCCACAGGAATGTGGTTTAAGACTCAAGCCTGCCTTTTGCAGGGTATATGCTTCAACCCCAGCAAAAAGTTATGTGATTTTCAAGTTTTCTATTTATTCCTTAATACAATTTGCATTAATGTTTATATTGAAGTTAAACTCACATGTAGCTTTATATTTTTCTGGAAACCGTATCCATTTCTTCCAAGTTTTCAAATTCATTGGCCAGAAGTTGTCCATATTATCATCTTGTGATTTTAAAAGACTTTTGGAATCTGCTTTTACACTGTTAATTAGTTGTGTAGTTTTTCTCTCTTCGTCTAGATGAATTTGATTAGATGTTTGTCTACTTATTTTTTCAAAGGTTCAGCTTTTATTTTTGTTTCTCTTTTACATTATATCCTTGTTTTCAATTTCATCAATACATGTTCTTGGTCTTTATTATTTGTGTCCTATACTTTCTTTTTCTTTTGCATGGGCAGGCACCGGGAATCAAACCCGGGTCTCCGGTATGGCAAGGGAGAATTCTGCCTGCTGAGCCACCGTGGCCTGCCCCCTATAGTTTCTTTAGATTTACTTTATTGCTTTTTTTCTCCTGGGTTTTTTAATTAAGCTGTCAACCTATTTATACAGAATCACTTCTATTTTTAAAGTAAATACTTTAAGGCAACACATTTTCCTTTAAGTAGGGCTTTTAGTAGGTATTGAAATATGTTCATTTTCATTTCAAATATCCTTAATCTGAAATTACATAGACATGCAATATTAATGTTTCCAAATATATTTACTTAAACAATTTTTGTGAATTTCTGATATAATTGCATTGTGGTCAAAGAAGGTTTTCTGGCCTTCATTAACACTTTTTTGTGATTTAGTAGATGGTCATTTTTTTGCAAATTTTTGATGTGCAGTTGAAAAAGATGTAAATGATATTTGTATTTATTTACAATATTAAATCAAACTTCTAAATTTCATTACTTAAAGCATTTATAGCCTACATAACTTTTGTTAATTTAACTGTCACTTTCCCAGAGAGGCATACTGAATCTCTGAATACGAGCATGGATTTGCCAACTTCTCTTCATAATTCTGAACACTTGGTTTGGGTGGCAACCATGTTAGTTGAAGATTGCTATCATATTTTATACTTTAGAGATGTGGTGTCAATGTCAGGAATGATTGACCTTTCAAGAATCACATTTTAACTTGACTGGCATCTCATTGTCCATTTATTCATAGCATTCAGTGGACATAGCTTGGTGGCCAGTGCTGGGGAGGTGGCATCTGTTCCAACCCAAGCTTGCAGGACCCCTCCCCAGAGCTTCACAGGCTGCAAAGTTTTGGCAACCCTTGTCACTGGGCGACTTCACTCTCTTGAGATGCATAAGCACTTCGATGTAACTGCAGAGGTTCTACAAATCAACCCCCAAGAGCCAGTGCCTCAACGCAATACCAGCATCCAAGAAGCCTGCTGCTGTGGGGCAGGCCCCTTGCCCACCAAGAACTCAGCCTCCTGTAGCCTGAGGAGGTCTGACTAGGCTTTTGCTCACAGCTGCTTCTAATAGACCCCAGAAAACATCAGGTTTGGTTTTCCTTGCTGATTGTATCAGGTAGGGTCCTCTAGAGAAACAGAATCAACAGGAAATATTCGTAAATATAAAATTTATAAAAGTGTCTCACACAATTGTGGGAATGCAGAGTCCAAAATCTGTAGGGCAGGCTATGAAGCTGACGATTCCGATGGAGGGTGTGGACAAACTCCACAGGAGAGGCTTGCTGGCTGAAGCAGGAAGAAAACCTGTCTCTTCTGAATCCTCCTTAAAAGGCTTACAGTGATTAGATTAAGCATCACTCATTAAAGAAGACACTCCTCTTGGCTGATTACAAACAGAATCAGCTGTGGATGTATCTGACATGCTCATGATTTAATTCTATGAAATGTCCTCATAGCAAAAGACAAGTCAGCACTTGCCCAACCAGACAAACAGGTTCCACCACCTGGCCAAGTTGACACATGAACCTGACCATGACACTGATCTTTCCAGCCAGCTTTGACACTTTGCCCATTGAAGACTGTACTAATATTTCTAGGAGCTGATGAAATTCATTTCCTAAGCCCTCTCCCTTCTCTAGGGAAAAATACGAGCAAGTTCATTGGAGAGTGCTTTGGTTCGGGATGCTATTTTTGCTTAAGCAGGGGTTTGGGGTAGGCGATCCCTCAGTGACCCTGTAATAGGGAATGTTCTGGGATTAATCACTTCCACTCTATGCAGATGGAACATTTCTGGACTTGTTAGTACCTGTTGAGCCATGACCTTGGAAAAGGTATTCTGATAGAGAAAAGGACATACTGCAGATGAAGCATTTTCAAATGAAATAATGATTTTGTGCTTCTTAAAAACAGACAAAAAATAAAATCTTTATTTTTTATAAGGTAGATTGACCTTAAAAAAAAAAAGTTAAAGCAGGTACTCCATGAGTGGCTGCGATTTTGGTATCATGCTATCTTGGTTGGGATTCTCCTAGAAATGACCCTGAAACACAGATGCAAGTGCTTATGTTTATTTGGAAGGTACAGGGAAGGGATTCCAGGGAAAGGAAGGCAGTCTACGGAGGCCAGTAGCCCACTGGTCATAATTCCAGGTAAACTTGGAAACTTTTGGGAAGTGGCATAAACTTTTGGGAAGTGGCTCCTGACCACGGCAGAATGAAGAGTCTGTGGTATTTATTTCTGGGGGGTGTTGACTCCCTAGTACCTGTGTCCTGATGCTCAGATTCATCCTCCTCTGTTCCAAAGCAAAGTCCCATTGGCTCAGGATGGCAAACTGGCTGATGGAAGTTGGCTGGATATCAGCTGGACACTGCGAAGTGGACCTGCTAGTTCTGCCACTATTAGTGGTTACATGTACAGTCTTATCAGGCCTATGAACATAAATCACACTTGATACAGTGCTTCACCTTAGGGTTATTTGTTTATGGAGTGGGCCCCTCCAGTCGCCGAGTTCTCCTTTCTTTTCTATAAGGGCTGGGTTTCTGCACCATGGGTGATTCAGGTCAGAGCATTTAACCTTCTCCATCAATCATTCTCAGGCACTGATCACAGATTTGCGTTCAGCTGGGTGCCCTAGACACAGAGGTGAAGGGGCTGCAGTCCCGGGGTGGAGACAGGAAGAGACAGGAGTTTCCACTGAAAGTGCTTCATGCTAGGAGAGGTGTGACGCCGTTGGAGGGAGCAGGCAACACAGAGGAGAGCGGGGAGCCCTGAGCTGGGTGCAGAGCCAGGGTGCTCAGGAGGGGAGGGGTTTCTAGGCAGCAAAAACGCAAGAGTGAAGGCCAAGAGGCAAGACCAGGCAGAGAGCGCAGAGGGAGCCTGGACTCTACAGCCCAAAGTGCACACAGCCAGGTCAGGAGCCATAGGAAGAGAGGAGGGGGGTTGAACAAGGGTGCTGGGAGGGACTTGACCTGTGTCAGGATCCTGCTCTAGGCTTTGTCAGCTATAGGGCTCTTGTGAGGCAGAGCTGAAATTCCCTTTTTCGTCTTTCACAAATGACAAAATTCATGTCCGTCTGTGTATTAGTTTATTAAAGCTCCTGGAATGCAATATACCAGAAATGAGTTGGCTTTTATAAAGGGAATTTATTAAGTTGCAAGCTTACAGTTCTAAGGCTGCCAAAATGTCCAAACTAAGGCATCCAGAGAAATATAACTTGACTCAAGAAAGGCCGATGGATCCAGAGCACCTCTGCCAGTTGGGAAGGCAAGGCATAAGGCTGGCATCTGCTGGGTCTTTGGCTTCTAATTTCAAGCAGCTTCCCCAGGGGCATTTTCTTTCTGCATCTCCAGACGTCTAGGTCTCACGTTGGCACTGTTGCTTCTGTTTTCCAAGTGTCTGCATTCCCCCAAATGTTTCCCCTTTTAAAGCTCTCCAGTAAACTAATGAAGACTCACCTTGAATAGGCAGAGTCATATCTCCATCTAACCAAAGGCCACACCCACAATCAGCCATGCCACATCTCCATGGAGATAACCTGATCAAAAGGGTTTCCACCCCACAATATTGAACCAGTATTAAAGGACATGTCTTTTCTAGGGGTACAAACCACTTTCAAACTAGCACAACCTGCAACCCCAGAAGATCTTATTTGGAAATAGGGTCTTTGCAGATGTAACCAAGTTGAAATGAGGTTATATTGGGTTAGGGTGGGCCCTAAGTGCAGCATCTAGTGTCCTTTAAGAAATGAGAGGTTTGGAAGAGACACAGGGAACATGCCCAGTGATGCTGGAGGCAGAGGTAAAGGATGGTGGCAACCACCAGAAGCCAGGATAGCACCCAAGAAGAGGCTCTTCTCTACAGGCTTCAGAGGGAGCACAGCCTTGATGACACTTCATTTTGAAGTTCTACCCTCCAGAACTGTGAGAGGATACTTTGCTGGTGTTTTAAGCCACCCAGTTTGTGGTACTTTGTTACAGCAGCCCCCGGAAACCAATGTACCTATCTGCTCCTTCTTCCTTCCAGGGAAAGGCACCTCAGATACTCAGTCCTTCTCATCACACCAACACATATTTGCTGTCAGAGTGCAATTCTACCATCAGCTGGTAGCTGAATGCAGGTCTGTAGGATCCACACTCCCCTTAGACCCCAGAGCTTCACCTATGGGTCAGCTTAGTCCCAGCCCTTGGGCCGACTCTGATACCAGGAGCTATGGGTTTGAATTCTGAGACTGGGCATCAAGTCGGGCACGGAGTTCTCAGCAAAGAAGGCTCACTGATTGTTTTTTTCTATCTGGGAGGTCATTGGCTCCAACAAAGCAAAGGGGCCCACAAGAGCACTGAGGGAGAAAGGGCTGTCATGTTCCTAGCTAAGCCCTGTGTGTGACCGTAGAGGCCAGGAGGTGGGGTGGGATGGGATCACCTCACTCAGGTCCCATCTGCACCATCTGCCCAGCTTTTGTGTCTGGCTCTGATATAAGAATCCCAGCTCATCTCCTGGCTCTCCTTCCATACCACTGCCTGCTGGTAGTAGGGGGAGCTTTAGCTTGCTTTCTGTGCCAGCGAATTGACCTTGGTGACCTGCCTAAGCCCCAGTTACCCCCAGATCAAAGTCCTCCTTGTTCTTTCCAGACCCCCTGGTCCCCCTTGCCAAGACTATTTGGCATTTTCCTGATGAGTTGTCCTACCTTCCAGATTTCTCCTCCCCATCCTACTAACAGGCAATACCCCATGCGTCACTGACTCTTCCAGAAACACAGGTCCAATCACAAGATGCCAATCAAGAAGGAATTTAGAGCAGAACAGACCCAGAAGTTATGAGGCTGCTTTTCTCTTGCTAAGAAATCTTCAGTGTCTTCCCCTAGTTAATCAAGGAAAGCCCAAATCCCTGTAAATAAAATGAGCTTCTAAGAACCTGATTTCAATGTAACTTCACTTATCCACAAAGTTTTGTTGTGATTAATTTGCTGGCAAACATTTTGCTGCAGAGAACTTCTTGCATGAAGCATTTAGAGCAGGGCCAGCCTGGTACATAACCAGCTACCTACATCTCTGTTAGCAATAACTCCAGAATCACCTTTCTTCTTTCCCCTGGAGTCAGATGCATTTCAGAATTCAGAATTTTGCAGATTTTAGAAAAGGAATATGGTGCGCATGTGCCCATACATTATCTAAAGCCTACACCAGGGCCCAGCGCCTCACCCTGTAATCAAACATGCTGACGGTTCTGCAGAAAAACTTGTGGCGGTTGCTGTTCGTACTAAGTGGCATCAAATAGGCCTGGGTCAGCAAAGGCCTTGCTCTGCTGCCAAATGAGATTTGAAGAAATGTGGTTTTCAGAGCTTTGGGAATTTCAGAGGTTCTGGTTAGGTTAATTATCATCATGGTGAGCTGGGATATCCCAGGAAGAACAGCTTCTTGGAGGAAAAAGGGATGTCAGCTGTGGCTGCAGGGATGCAAAGGCCCAAGATAATTAGGGAGGACAGGGAAGAAGTCCTGGCCTGGACCCTGGAGGGGAGAAATGGGTAGTGCTGCCTGGCTGGGGGTCAGGACCAGGAAGGTCCTGTCAGAAGGTGCATTGACTAGGTAAGCAGGATTACCCCGGGCAATAGAAACAATGAGCAAAGTCCTGTCCTGCTGGGAGAGGCCTGCTCTCCAAAAGACAAGTGGTTCTCCAGGGTCAGCATTGCTTGGAGACTCCCAGCTACTCAGATTCATTTGATACATTTCAGAAAGTAGTTGGGAGCTTTCACATTACATCCAGAGGACTTGAGCATTTGGGCAAGTGACAAAGACTCTCACCAGCAAAAGACGGGGTTGCAGATGCTGCTGCTGGAGACAGCTCTGGGGAAGCCTGTCCTGCCCAGGGCCTGCCACCCTCCTGGCAACTTCTGTGGCTGCTGAGCTTTCTGGATGCACAGAGCTGACTTTCCTTCAGTAATTGAGCCTACCTTCTGAGTGGAACAATCAGTTTTTAGGGGTAAATCATTTTGAAATATGCACAATACACATCAAGGTAAGAATTATTTGGAGTTGGATTATTCCTTATTTCCCAATCATCTTTAATAGAGTTTCATGTCTCATTCTTGTAGAAAGTTTTAAAGAACAGCTTGGCGAAATAAATAGATAAAGCCTTGCTTTGCAAAGAGAGAAAAGAAGGATTTTGTTTCCATACAAGCGGACCCTGAACTCCGCTGTGCCTCAAGTCCTCTGCCTGAGCCCGACTGGCACCCACAAACTAAAAAAAGCTGCTGGTGGCCGGGATGCCCCATTTTGGAGGTTGGGATTTGATAATGAATTTGTCTGGGGTGGGGCCACACAATGGGAAAATTTCTGAAAAGCTTTCCAGGCCTTTCTGATTGCAGCCAAGGTAGAAAATCCTTATTCTTAAGTCACCCATCTCATCGTCAGAAAAAAATGACATGCGTGTTTGATTTCTTGAAGGATCAATTGACTAGCTCAGACACCAAGGGTAAGTTTGGGGCAAATGAGAGATAAAAGTTTAAAATCTTATTTGCCACCCCTAGTGTACGGACCAGTAATCCTGGTTGCCTGGGACTGAGGAACTTTCTGAAATGGGGGTCTTTACAGTTTTAAAACTGAGACTGTCCCAGGCTAGGTGGGAAAGGGTCACCTACCCACCGTCCTCGCATAGATCCCCAACTCACCCCCACTAAAGTGTGTGGAGTTCCCTCCCAGCAGCATCCTGTAGTTCCTGCAATGTGCTTATATTTACATTAATTATTGGATCTTCATTACAACCCAGTAAAATATGTCACGCTGGAAACACCATGCTTGGTTCACAAATAAAGATCCTGCCATTAAGTACTAGCCTAGGATGGACAGAGGCCCAGTCTCTGGATTGATACCACATTTTGTTCCTATTAAGCCACAAATCCACAGTCTCTGAGGCCTAGGCTACTAGCAGTCATGACTTTAAATCATTAAAGCATTGAATGTCAGAAGTGTGACTTTGTAAAATTGAAAAACCCACACATTTCCTTTCACCTGTAACCATAATCCCCATCCACACTCATAGAGCTGATGCACATAATGGGTAAGGAAGCATGCTGAAAATATGGACATCCTTCTCAGGGCTCTCAGGAAGCTGTCCCTGATACTTTAAGGTTGAGCTAGGGACGTCCATGAGGTTATCGCTGCTCCTTACCTTTCTCTCTCATTAGAATGCAAGTGCCTTAGGGGCACAGTCTGGAGCATGTTTATTTATTTATTTCTTAAACTTTTTATTTGGAAATATTTTCAAACTTATAGGATGGCTACAAAATTAATACAAAACCCACATAGAAGAGGGCAGCATGGTGTAATGTTTTTGGTTTGAATCCCAGCTTTTTAGCTATAAAGAGCAGGAGTTGGCAAACTTCTTTGTAAAGGGCCAGATAGTAAATATCTTAGGTTTGCAAGGCCATGTAATCTCTGCCCCAACTACTGAACGTTGCCATTATAGTGCACAAGTGGCCACAGACAACCTGCAAACAAATGGGTGTGACCTTGTTCCAATAAAACTTCATTGACAAAAACCAGGCAGAGGGGCCAGATTTGGCCATCAGGTTGTAATTTGCCAACCCCTGATACAGACCCTTGGTTTTCTCATCAGATGTTTGGAGCATGCTGGAAATGGCTTATTTCACAGCATTCCCATTGGGATCAATTGAGCTGATGGATGTGGAAACTGTAAATTCCACAACACTATGACATTGTTAGTTTTTATTAATTTGTACTCCCAACCCCCATATTTTAGCTCTTGCACTTTCTGTGTGGAAGGACACCCATGAGAGTTCATTTGAGCCAGTGGATACTGGAAAGGCTGGTTCCATCTGGGTAGAGGGTTCTTAATGCAAGCAAAGCCCATGTCCACAAGGGCTCCAATCAGTGACCTGACAGTCCAGGAGAGATGCTTCAGCTGGGGTAACTTGGGAAGTGTGACAGTCTGAGTAAAGACGTCTTGATGATGTTGGCCTTGGGTCCCAACTGCCTGGCGAGCAGCAAAGACCTGCTCCAGGAGTAGGGGAGCATGGGTTCCTGCAGCCTGCAGCTGGCTAGAGAGTTTCTCCAGGGAGGGCCCAGCAATGTGAGCCTGCAGCAGGCATGGCCATGGTCAAACTCCTGTGTCTCTATGATGGCTAAGAGGTAGAGACCTGTTTCCCTGGGCAAGACCTCTTTTGCTCCTTCTTCATATTCTTTGGGGTTGGGGTAGATCTCGGGGTGAGGCTGGCTATTTTCATTTCCTTGGCTGTTCAAGTTAATACCATGCAGTGAGTTGGCATAAGCACTAGCCATTTATCAGCTCATAGTTTTATGGCTGGGAAAAATCCAAATCAAGGTGTCATCAAGGAAATGTTTACTCCCTGAAGACATTCTGGGGCTGGCTGCCAGGGATCTTGGCTCCTTTGTCACACAGGAAGGCACATGGCGGGCTCTCTTGGCCTCTCCCTTCTCTTCCGGGTCCTGTTGAATTCCAGCTACTGGCTACTTTCTCTGTGGCTCTCTCTTTCTCTCTGTCTGAATTTCATTCTGCTTATAAAGGACTCCAGTATTAGGAGTAAGATCCATCCTGATTGAGTTGGGTCATACCTTAACTCAAGTAACCTCATCAAAAGTTTCTACTTACAATAGGTTCAGACCCATAGGATGTGTTTTTTGTTTGTTTGTTTGTTTTTTTATGGGGTACCTACTCCAAACCCTTATACTGGCCCTGAGATGCAGTAGTCCAAAGAAAAGCTTGATAGTTACAGGCTACAGCCCACCCATCAGTGCCAGGTCCAGTTTAGACATGAAAGATTCACATGTTCCCAGAGGATGCACTCTGCCGCCTGGGCCTGGCTCTCCATGGGCACCATGAAGGGGTTGGCATCACACAAGCAGTCCAAATATGTAGACCCATCTGCACCGATGTCTGGTTTCTTTGGTCTGCACAGGATTTATCTTTAAGTTACAATTATTTGCTAATGTTTTAAAATGAGGACATTGTACCTAAAAAAAAGAAATGTGGATTTCAGGTTCTCTGTAAAAGTCAGTCAGTGTAAAAACACAGTAGGCATTCCAGCTGGTGGAGGTGGCCCAGCAGCCACCCGTTTAGACAGTTTTCTGTGATCCCGCTGTTTAGTGTATCCTCCAACCCACAGTGCCGGTACCACCAGGTGCTGTTTAGAAATGCAGCATCCCAGGCCCAGCCCCAGCCCCAGACTCAGAGTCTGCGTTTTCACGGGGTCCCCGGGGGGCTGCGCCTGCACAGAAGGGCTGTGAAGGGCAGCAGTTCCCCACAATCCTCGCCCTCCCGTGTCTGTTTGAAGAAGTTCCAGGATATGCATGCCTGTGGGAGGCCGTGGGGCAGGACTAGCTCATCTTTCCTGGGTTCGCCCTTTCTGTATTGGTGCTGGGCACACTGAGTGCCATGTCAGTGTTGGTGTCCAGATTCTCCCAATGCATTGGGGCTATGTCAGAGAACAACCTTGCTTCTAGGAAACCTCTACTGAAGTGTTCAGGGGCAAAGGAGCATTATGTCTGCAGCTTTGTCTCAAGCAGTTTAGGAAAAGAATCACCGAGAGAGGAAGAGAGCGCGATGAAGCAGTTGTGGCCCAATGTTAACATTTGGCATTTAGGATATGGGTAGAAGGTATGTACGTGGATGCTGTGCATAGAATAGCATACTGTGAAGAGGTTTCTTTTTAAATTCAGTATGTATACATCTTTTCTGGAAGGAAACACAGTGACTGTCCCTGGGAAGAGAGATTTCACTTTTATTTTCATGTCTTTCTGTCTTTTCTATCATGTGCATATGTTGCTATTATATTAACCATACACAGAAATTGCCTAGGTGAAGAAAATATGGTCCATTTACTTTTTTTTCTCCTTGCATATTTCTCTGGATCCCGAAGAATGAGGGGGGCAGAATGAGCCCAAGGGATATGGAAGGTGAAGAGGGAAGGCAAAAGGGATGAGAGGAAACAACTAAGAGGGAGCAGTGATTTGGGAAATCCAGGCTGCGTTGGGTGAAGCTCTTGGGGTTGTAAGCAGCAGAAACTGCAACCACAGCAGGGAGTCTTGGGCATCAGGTGGGAGATGCGGGCAGCAGGAAGCCACCTCCTTTTCACAGAGCCCTGCTGGTAGTGAGCTCCGAGATAATGCTTGACTCCCAGACTCAGTCTCTCTCTCCTCCACCTTCAGCCTGCCTGGAGGGAAACCCCTCGTGCATCCCCCCCAACCCCTCCATCTGCTCCCACCCAGGCCTGCTCAGGCACCATCTCGCTTGTCAGCTCGGGACAGGGTCTCCGTGTGTAGGCCTGGCTGCCAGGTCTGGTCTGAGCCCTGCCTGTGTCTACAGAATCTGTTCCAGAGAAGAGAGGAGCCAGAAACCACCAGTGAGGAAGTGAGGGAGCCCGTGTTTGTGGCCTGAGCCCTCGAAGTCCCTGGCACTGAAGCCCCAAAGAGGTGTTAGCTGGACAACAAATCTAGGTGAGTTTGCTCAGGATTATCATAGACAGAAGTGAACCAGCTGCAGCATCCTGTAGAGAACAACTGCTAATATTCTAGTCATTATAAAGAAGAAGAGGAAAAGAAGAATGAGGAATAAGAAGAGCAAGAGAGAGGACAAGTGGGGAGGAGGAGAAGTAGAACAAAGGGAAGCCGAGAGGAAGGGGATCTTGCTCCCAGGGCTGCCCTAGGCTGTGGCCTCCCTTGTTCAGCTGAGGGTCAGGCAGAAAAGGCTTCATCATCACGAGGATTATTCTCAATTCCAAAAAAGTCAGATAATCAGTGGCACGGAACTGGGAAACTGAAGAGAAATTGCATTTCTGAAATAATGGAATTTTGGGTTTTAATGCGTTCCATGGTGTATATCAGATTTTCTTCCATGACGCTAAATAGATACCTTCAAAATTGGCAGAGAGAGACATTTTTTTTTCAGTTTGCTCCACAATCTGGGATTCCTTTTACAAGTGCTTGACTTTTTAAAGTTGCTTTGTAATGTTCTGTCAGAAAATGGAAAAATTTTAAGATAATTCAATATAACAACTCTTTTTATTGTTTAGGGAGTCTTAATCTTCTAGCTTCATATTTTATATGAACCCCAGAAGGGGGGAAAGGATGATGAACCAATTGGGGAATTCTGAGTGGAACAGTGAAGAGTGTTATTAAAACTGAACATGAAAAAATCAGCTAGGACATTTTGTCTAATTAGAGAGTGATTTGCTCCTGTGACTATTTTGTGAACATTTTGTCTGGTTCCATTCTAAATGACTCAGCTAATGAGCTTTCCCTAACCTGCCTTGGGAAAATCATACAGGAATTTAAAGGGCTTCCAGATTGGGAAAATTTTTCTTATTCTGATTAATTTTCTTGTGGTTCTGTGTCAATAGCTGAAAATCCCCCTTTCCTTCTGCCATGGTGGCTAGATCTTCCAAATCTGACATTCTAAAACATTTTTGCTTGTGTTTCACTGATGTTGCCCTATCATAACTTAATTGTTTTCGTGTGTGCTCAGAATTCTATCTGACTTGCTATTTGCTTCTCCACTTCCAGAAGACTAAGAGCTGGATACAGAATTTTAGGTGATTTCTCATGTGTGATTCATGGCTCGGGGCTATAAGAATTGGATGTGGAATTGGACATGAGGACTAAGTGTATATTTCAGTGGACCCTGGAGTCAAGTCATCCTATGTGTCATTTACAATCCTGAGCAAGTCATAGGACCTTCCCAGGCCTCCACTTCTTCATCTGTGAAAGAGACAGTATACTAGTTTCTCCGTAGTTGTTCTTTGGATAAATATACAAAGCACTTAGTACTAGGCTTGGCATATTGTAAAGGTTCATTGAATGTTGGTTACTACTATTATTGGAAATATTCAAAATCTCTAGAAACAGGGACAAGAAATATATGGGGAGGAGAATATTTCAGTGGTTTCCTTGAGAAATCCCATCACACTCAGCCTCACAATGGTATTGAGAAGAGATTTTTCTTGGATTTTGGGGTGGCACTCATGGAGAGAAGTAGCCCAACTCAGCACTGGCATATTGCTTGCTTTTTCCTTTCTCCTTCTCTGAACTCTTCTGGGGATTTTCAATTCTTTCCTTTCCCTGGTTGCAATGGCTTCCTGCTTCTTCTGAAGTCATCATTGGTCCAGCCTGGCTCAGAAGCATCTCAACTGAGACTGGGGTCTTACAAGGGGTCCCCTTGCCAGCTGCTAAGAAAATGCTTTTGTTCTCCATATCGCATCACCTTTGCTTTGCTGCTTCCAAATTAGTCCCATGCCCAGGCCCTCTCTGGAGACTGCCACCTGGAAACAGAATCCATGCAGTTGGCTCAAAGCATCCCACAGCTGCCCTTTCCATAGGGGTCATACTGGCTGCTTCTGCTACTTCAATGGTCTTTCACCACCATGGTGGGGAGATTGTCTTTCTCTCCTTGCTGCAATGCTCTGCTCTTAGGTCACCAAGCATGCTACCTCCGGGCCTCAGCTTTGTATCGATACCAGTGGCAAAGCTCTGCATTTGATTGGCTCCTTATAGTCCTCTTCTCTGGAACTCTAACACTGGCCCAAAAGGTTCACTCAGTCATCCTTCACCTTCAGCTGAACCTTTGTCCCAATATCAAGACGGGCCCCTTCCCTGCCCCATGCAAGGCCAGAAGGATAAGGTTTTTTCTTTGACCCTGACAGTGACATGTTCCTGGACCTGGGGCCTGGGGCCTGCCTCAGGGTGGGCAGCCATTTGGCTCACCTGGGGTACCTCTGACCCTCAGGCACATGGACTTCCTGGGCCTCCCCACTGCAGCCCTACCTCAGGCTTGGACAGATCTGTCTTTCCAGAAAGTACACTTTCTAGTCCTGGGGTCTACCGCTTCCCATTCAAGTGAGAACCTTCTCTCATGGGCTACATTTGGGTCAGTTGTATTGAGACTGTTGGTCTCCATCTGTTGTAAGAAGTATTGAGAGTTTCCTGGTTGCTCTGCAAGTTAGACAGGAGAGAAATAACGGAACCCAGGTATAATCTTCATCACTGGCCCAGGACACCCCAGCAGTGTCCTGGAGCAGGTTGCTAGTTGCAAGTTGTTGATGGCATTACTGGGAGAATAAGAGGGTCTGAATCTGACTGCTGAGAAAATTCAGTCATATACCATCACTGAGCTGTTTGGCTAATCTGCTGGAACTTCCTGCATCATGTTCTGGGTCTGTTTGGGTGTCATTATAGTCTCTTGGTCATCTTCATTATACTAATGTTTGTTCTTGCAAGAGTAATCATAGGGCCACGGTGGCTCAGCAGGTAAGAATGCTTGCCTGCCATGCCAGACAACCTGGGTTCGATTCCCGGTGCCTGCCCATGTTAAAAAAAAAAAAAGAGTAATCATAGAAATAAATACCTTGGTTATCTCACCTGGCCTGTGTCCAATTCCTCCTGGGGCTGAAAATATATTTAGCAGGATCATCTTGTATTAGAAGAAACAATCAAATGTTGTCTTTCTCAGATTCACCTCCAAAGGGACATGTATTCATCATGGAAGGAACAGAGCACTCAAAGTAGTCTCTAAAATCGAATGAGCAGCCAAGCTGCTTTCATCTGTCAATCAGTGGCATGGAGGGCAGTGCTGTTGGATGGCAGGATTGGTTGGATGGTCCTGGGGAGGAGATTTGGGACTACCATTTGTCCTTCTCCTCCCTGTTCCCTCCTCAATCAGGTCAGCTCTTGACATATCCATAGTTTAAAGAAAGCTCAAACACCACCTTCTATCTCACACAGTAGCCAGAGTTCTGGGACATTCGAAGTCACCCCAGCCCTTTTTTGAACCTGTGGGTTAGAGAAGAAAGTGAATCCTTCTATACCTCCTTTATTTGGAGATTTAAGAACTGGTAGGTCTTATATATATATTGCATGTACACAGATACTATTGCAATTAACAAATGCAAATACATTGAAAAGTTACCGCATTTATAAACACTTTTTTGTCATTATTATCATATATATTTTTTCCATTCAGCATATTTAGAAATGCAACCACTATCATGTGGGGCCTGCAAACATATTTACTCTTGAATTGGAATGTTTAAGCCCAAAAAAGACTGGGAACCCCTGCCTCATCTGATTTAACTCTCATGCCAGATGAGCAAGCAACTGTTGTCCTGTTGAGCAGTATAGCATTCTGTTATTTCTGTTCACATGTTTTGTTGGGTCAAAGAAGCATCACCAGTTTTCCCGGTAGTTGATGAGGTGACTATATTTGGCCGGTGAGTGTTTGCTGGACACTGTCCCTGAAGGCTCTGACCCAGGCTCCCGGTCCAGCTGACGAGGGCACTTGAAGAACGCATCCCGAATAAGACTGCCTGGTAATCCTCACACACCCAGCCCTGAGGGCCCCCTTGGGCCCCCCGAGGGGAGCGCATTTCAATGGCCCCTGCCCTGCTGGGGAACTGTATCCTCTCCTTCCCTCTCTTGGCTTTGGAGGCAGCTGGAATGTGGGTGGGAGTGTGGACAGAGTTCACACGCTCCTCCACCAAGAAAACCCCTGGGATGGCAGGGCCTCATGCACGCAACCAGGCAGCTGGCTTTCTCGGGTCAATTGTAAACATGCATCCCACTTCTCTGTGCAGTGATTGGACTGTTTCATAGATGGCCAGTTAGTCCTTGCATGGGACCTTCAAGGCCACAGGCATAATTCAGACCTCTGAAACCCTTTTCCAGTCTAAATGTACCTTCATTTATGTACTACGAGAACTAGGAAACGTGCTTTGCTATTTTATATGTAGACATATAGACAATATTCCCCTCAGGGTGCTTAAAAGCGGGACATCTCTGTTGAATTTCCAGCTCTGTAAAGCGATAGATCAGAAAGCAGAAAAGCTATCACTACGTCAACAATCTCATAATTTCCAGAAAATGGTGGAGGGCAATGTTTGCAGGGTAGGAAAACTATCTTCAGCCTCTATGCCCCTAACAGTGAGTTGAAGAAATTTGATGGCTGAGATATTTGACTTCAGCCAAAATGTCTCAACAAATTAGTGGAAATGTTATATTCTCAAATTCTCTTCAGGAGCAACCATTTTTATTTTATCCTTAAAGTCGGAAACTCCAACCATAATTCCAAAAATGTTTTTATGTTTATCATTTCTGCAACAAACCCTGACAAAGGTCACAATCTCAGTTAGAGTTTTCTCTTTGGTTTTCAAGGAAACAAAGCATGTTCCATATCCATCCCTGGGACATTTTAGCTTAGCATGTATTTTGCAAATATCTCTCCAGAAAAATATTTTATCTGTCAATAAATATTAAAAGTATCCAAAACCTTAGTGATTTGGAGATTATTAGGCAATTTAACTTAAAAGGCAATGGAATTGAGAAGAATCTGAGTGAACATGTTCAAAAATTGAATATTCAGAGTCTTTAGGAAGTTTCAGTAGAAATGATGTGGACTGAGGGAATATTAAGGAAGGTAGGGTGAACTGTGAGTACAGTGAAAGGAGTTTACCTTACATTAGAAGATTTGCAGAATAGCACCAACTTCCTGTAGAAGTCTGACCTGCACACTTGACCAATATGGGCGTGTTTTTTTCAGCCAGTTGTTTCTAACAATGGGAAAAAGCCGATATCCTTTATTTTAGTGCTATATTTACGCGGGGAAATCAGGATTCACATGGTAGACCAGTCTTCCTAGAGGACGTAAATTAGAATTGTACCCATGGCTCATTATAGAATCCAAACGAAGGTGGTTTACACATGTAAGATCATATTTCCCTGGTCCATGAGTAGGACCAGTCAGATTAAGCCCACGAGTGTTGAGATTTTGTTCCCTTTCCACAATGAACCAGGTCATTGTGTTTCAAATAAACCATGGAAACTAGCAAGACCCTATTAAAGGGGCACTGATGATGGATACAGTCTTCTGTTGCCCTTCAGAAGAAGAAAAGCAGAAAATATGAAAAAAAAATTGGTTTAGCTGTTAGGAAAATGAACCCCAAATGGCTTTACTCCATCTGAACAAGGTACGTTGAGCAAAAGACCTCTGCTCTAACTCCATGGATCTTGGAAATTCTTTCTCCAGCCTGGTTGATGAGCAGACTGAGCCTGCAGGGACTGAGACATTTCAACTCAAATAATCATGTTTAAGAGTTTGGGGACCTGTGGGCTTTCCTGATCCCTTGGAGCTGTAGACCCGTGGTATGGAGAGGGCCTGGAGTTGCAGGGTGTTCCTACATTGTAGTTCCAGGTGTATCCAAGTTGAAAAGCTGGTGAAGTCTTTTCAACTTGGATACACCTGGATACACCTTGGCACAGTTTGTCTCTGCCAATGCAATTCTGTCCTCCTACCCCCACTTTAAGAGTTAATATCATCGCTGTGTAACCAGTCTTCCTATAAAATAGTTGTTAAAAGAGACTGACAATTCTCGCCTGCCATGCCCGAGACGGAGGTTCGATTCCCAGTGCCTGCCCATGCAAAAAAAGAAAGACCGACAGCCATAATCCAAACCTGGCTGTAAATAGAAATGAATGCATTTCCAGTACCCGGGCATCTGTATTTAGCTTCTGGGGTGGGGGATGTGTGAGTGTGTGCATGTGTGTGGGTGTGGTGGTTGTGAAGAGGGGAGATGTGTTCATGCCTTCGAAGACCCAGGGAAGAAGGAAAGGCTTATTTTCCCGACTTCAGGGTGGGTCCCTGTATTTTCAAGGAGGGATCTCTGGGTGTCCTTGTCTGGACAAACCCTCCTTAGCACAAGACTTCTGCAGAAGAGGGTGGGCTTACTCAGGCTGGCTACGGACCCCCAGACACACCATTGTAAAGTCCCTGAGCCTGTGGGGAGGTGGGCAAGATGTCTGCTGTGTTGCAACCTAAGGAGAGCCAGGCAGTGCCGCCTGCCCCTCACCCAGATGCCAAAGTAGGCATCAGACCCCACGGGCGTTATCCTGAAGCCCGGAAATGAGTGGGCAGGTGATGCCTTCTCCAGTTTCCACGTCCACATTCCACCCCCTTCCACTCAGCTGGCCCTTTCCAGGGAAACCTATGAATAAATGGGGCTGCTACCTACTCACTTCAAAAGAAAACGCATCTTTTATCTCCTATTGTGAGATTAGGAGGCCGAGTACATTTACTTGTGTCTGAATCCTTTAATCAAACTCTTGGGAAAACATAAACAGGATTTATATGAAATGCTTTAATCCCCACAAAGAGCACTGAACTCTTCTACAAGGACACCAGCCATTCTAGAATTTGGCCTGATAATATTTGCTTATGTCTGTTTTTTGGCTTCAACTTACTGGTAACCTAAATTCCCTACATCTTGATCTCTCTCATACCTTCTGGATGCAAGTTTTCCACTGGGGGATGCCAAAGTGACAGATACTTTGGGTCTGCAAAGTATCTCATGTATAAACAATCCTCATTTAAAATTTTTAATTGAAGTGACCTTCTTATCCTGGTGAGCCTAAAATGGTTTTCAGAGACTTCCTTGTAAGAGCACTGCAATTCATGTGTTCCCAAAAATCTAAGTACAAATGGAATTTTGGCAGGTTGAACCATCAATTGATATGAGTCCTGGGATGAAATACAAATTGCCCAAAGATCTTCTTATATAAAGAGTTCTTACAGCAAATCCTTTTGAAGAGAAATGAGCCCTTGGTGGATGTGTTTTGGTGAATTGTGACTGTTCGGACCTCTAGAATTTGACAGGAAAGTGGCTTTTAAGATTGTCTATTCCAGTCTGTTTGCTGGATGAAGAATCGGAGGGCCAGATATGTTAGAGTCTTGCTCAATGTCACACAGCAGGGACAGTTAAGAGCAGGATGTCTGCACGTTGTCATCACACTGGGTTTTATGACTCATTGTCAAGGGCCATGGAAATTAAGCATCAAGGAAAGGTCAGCATGTTACAAACTTTGTGGAAAGAGAAAAGATAGACCACAACACAAGCGAGCACACCCACACGTGTGTGCACAAATGTACACCCCCACACCTCATACCTGCCCATGCCTGGAAGCACAACCACACATGTGCACACATGTGCACACATCTGTAACCACATGTGCAGGTGTGTACCCATGCATGAACATGTGCACACACACAGGCATATACCTCCACAGGCTTGCACACACATGCACGGACAGACACATGTACACATACACATATGCTTATTTTTTTACAGGGGAAAGAGGAATTTGAAAAAGAAGTAACTCCAACTCCTTATGTCTTTAGAAGGGAAAGCAGGAATTACGTTGACTTAAACTATCTGAAATGTTAGTTTTGCTTTTTAAAAATGACTCAAATTCTTAAAATAAAATGGAGCTCAGTCTGAAAGTCATGTGAGGACAGAAGAGGAAGTGACTTGAATATCTATTTCCCCTCCTTGTGAGTTAACATCTTTGCTCTACATGTTCTGTTATGTCTTTGGAAATAAAAACTGAGAAGGTTTATTTTCATTGCATTTATTTATCAATTTACCTTTTGGCCGAGACTGTCTGGCCGCCTAGATCTCGTGTCGCAGTGGGAACTGGGGACTCGGGGGCCATCAGGAAGGACCATGAGGAAGGTATTGTTTGTTTTCTGCATCTGAATGAACATCTGCCAGAAACCCAGGGCCTGGCAATCATCTATTTGCTTTTCGAGTGTGAGCATTGTTCTTCTGATGACCAGTCCCAGTCGGCCGTCGTTTTGGCTCTTCTCTTCAGTAGAAAATGATGGAGAAGGCCCAACAGCATTTCACTTGGTTCTTTCTGGGCTGCTGAGATGCTCCATGGAGGCCAATGGCCACCGGGCAATGCTTGGTGCTACCTCGGTCCCCTGTTAAAGGCAGAGGCCCCTCTCATGGGGACCACATCCTCTGGGCTACATCCATCCAACCTGATAAGTCATGGAACAGACAGGCCCCAGGATGGCTGACCCTGTGCTGGGGTGGCTGAGTCCCTAGCAGTGGACTGGCCACAGCACCACCTCTGAGTCTCTTCAAATGGGAGTTAGAAGCAGAGCTCTAAGTGGATTAGTCCTGGGATTAACTCCCATATCCTGTGTTGAAAGGCCTGGATTTCCTTCTCTCTTGAACCCCGGAGGATTTGCAGAAGGACCTGACTTTTGCTACTCTTTCCAGCAGCTACCATGTGAAACCGACTCAGCAGGACACGCTCTTTGTGAGGCGCCCCATGCCGTGGGACAGGGAGCTGGTCCCTGCAACCTGGAAGGAGTGTGGGAGAGACAGGTGCCAAGGGGCAGGGTCCCTCTTAGCAAAGCTCTGTGGGTCTGTGCTCATCTGACATTTGCCTTCTGGACTGGATCTAGACTCTAGAAGAGTTGTTAGGCCACCTTGCTCACTGAAGCTCTCCTTGCTATTTCAATACGAATGCATGGTTGCTTCAGAAGTGCTTTGGATCAAAACAGGTAAATAGTGGTGTGTTGAAAATGGTTTTAAGGGATTTCCATGGAAAGAACTACCTCAGGGGATTAATTGCTCAGAAGAAAGTCTTATGTATAGCTGACACTCACTGATTGATGGCTCTTGCATATGCCTCCTGTGCCCGTTTGAAGCTATTATGTACCCCAGAAAAGCCATGTCCTTTAATCCTCACTCAATATTCCTGGGTGGGATCTTTTTTTACTGTTTTCCTGGAGATGTGACCCACCCAGCTGTGGGTGGTAACTTTTGATTAGATGGTTTCCATGGAGATGGGTCTCTACCCATTCAAGGTGGGGTTGCTTACTGGAGTCCTTTAAGAGGGAACAATATTGGAAAAAGCTTTAGAGCCACAAGAACCAACAGAGCCCACACAGCCAGAAGCCATTGGAGATGAAGAAGAAAAACGCCCCTGGAGAAGCCACTGGAGAAGCCTGGAGAGAAAGCTGGCAGATGTCGCCGTGTGTCTTTCTAGTTGACAGAGGTGTTCTGGACCCATTGGCCTACCTTGAGTGAAGGTAACCTCTTGTTGATGCCGTAATTTGGACACGTTTATAGCCTTGCCTTAATTTGGACATTTTCACAGCCTTAGAACTGTAAACTTGTAACTTAATAAATTCTCCTTTTTTAAAAGCCATTCCATTTCTGGTATACTGCATTCCGACAGCTAGCAAACTAACACACCATCTAATCCATACCCCATCTAAGTGCTGTATGGTGAGCACATGCCTTTACTCTGCATTAAAATTCCAAAAATGTCTTTAATCGAAGTCTGAATCAGAATTTTGCTCTTTGCCATCATTTTACAGAAAAGGTGACAGAACCACTTTGGAAATCAGTTGTTGCAAGTCCAGGTGTCTGTCCACACTGAAAACCCCCAGGTTTTTGCACGGTGGTCGTTGCTGAAGGAATCCAGAGATTCCTTCAGAGAAATCTGAATTTCAGATAAATAGTAAAAATAATTTTTTAGTATGTTTCAAGCATTGCATAAGATTTACTTATACTAAAAAAAAACCCCAAACAACTGTTGTTTACCTGAAATGCAAATTGAATGATGTATCCTATACTTTTATTTGCTGACTCTATAGTTGAGAGATGGACAGAAGGGGATAAGAAGCCATCCTTTTGCATGAATTTGTCCCCCTTACCCCGCTGTGTTCTAGGGTGGGCGATGCTACCCGACCCACTTGCATGCCCCAGGAAGAGACTCAGTGCCACACATCATGTAGGTTTGGGGCCTGACCTTCACCTGTAAAGGTTGGTACATTTCCTAGACACTGACCAGGCATGTCATAGTACCAAATGTACCTCCTCACTGTTGGTTGTTGAGGTCTAAGAAGGCTCTTCTGGAAATTTCCAGGGCTCCAAAAGTTGCTTGGTGAAAAGGTTGGAGGAATTCATTTGGCCTCAGGGCCTATAACAAGAGCAGGTGGCTGTTGATCCTTGGGTTCTCCATGAGAAAGGTTGGTGAAGGGGAGGGGAAGGTGACCTCCCTGCATGTGACTGGGCAAAGGAGACGTGGCTGGGTGAGTCACTGTGGGGAGGTGCAGCGTGGGCAGGGCCTCTGCACAGCCAAATGTGAGCACTGCTTGTCCCTGGGGGAAGCTGCCAGCAGCCAGGGTGGGCCAGTGTGGGGCCTGCAGGGCGTCTCCTGCCAGCAAAAGCCAGGAGAAGAAGGAAACAGGCTCTGCTCTGCTCTGCTTAGGACTCGGGCACGGTACTGCCCTCAGATGCCGGGGGACAGATGCTGCTCACTGAGACCCATAAGGGAGGGCAGGGTTTTGGTTGATTGCATTTTATCCCCCAATATTCCTGCTGAAAAGGTAAGGAATACCAGTGGTACTCATATTCATCCATACGTACTGTAATCAGTGCATTAAAGGACTTTCCATGCAATTAACTTGAGGTCAAGAAAGCTGACTTCACTGTCAGATGAGAGGGATCCCAGCAGAGAGAACACAAGAGAATTGCCTAAAATGGCAGCTAATTGCAGAGATTTGAACCAGGATGGCCAGAGTCTGCCCAGGACACAGAATCCCAGTCATTGGACTAAGGATGTGGAATTTCCCCCTCAGTGTGGGATCTACATTCTTGGGTGTGGGGAAGGTGGGCTCCCCCACGCTCCCTCTGCATGTGGCAGCCAGCTGTGGCTCCAGGGCCCAGGCAGACAAGGGCCAAGACGGCTCATCAAAGCTTGGTGGGAAGCATGCAAACTGCTTCTCCCTGGCTCCACCTCCACTGCCAGCTTTCTGGGCTGTACAAAAGGACTGGGGGAACACTGGTGTGGGGGCCAGAAACTATTTTGCCCAGGTCTGTCCAACCCAATTACAACAGGTGATAGATAGGTGGGCAAATCAATGGTGAGTGAGCTCCAGAAGTTTCTTTATTGTAATTTTCATGACTCTCATCAGAAAGTCAAGGAATCCCTGAGCAAACAGTTAAAACTGCTTAAAATAAAACAAGCAGAGATCAAAGTGGCATAAATTCTTTGCATTTAACAGTGCCATGGAATGGGATATTCCAGCCAATTTCACAAAGAATTAGAACAGGACAAAATAGAGTTAGCCACATTCTGGGAACTACAATCATTCAGAAACAAGCACCCATCCTCCCTCCTGCCCTGAGCATCCATACTTCACTTTGTGTAAAGGGTGCATGGATATTTGAACAAGGACAGTCCCAGACAATTGGAATGACTGATGAAGTGTGCACGAAATGCTATTGGATCTCAGATAAGGGGACACATGACTATGTGGGGTGGGGAAGAAAGACCTCACAGTCCCCCCAACATGGCACTATTTTAACTGGGTGCTGCAGGCTGGCTGGAACTCTAGCAGGCAGAGCAAAGATAAAGGATATTTTGGGTTGAGGGAGCAATGTATGCAAACATATGGATGCAAGGAGGGACCTATGGGACCTGGGAACTGGCTTCTTGGCCATCCAGTATATATAACCATCACTGCTTTCTACTGGAAATGTAGGCTGTGGAGTTCCAACTCATAGGTGAAAAGCAAAATGCACTTTACTGTAAGGCCTCAGGAGCAGAGGTTTTGGATTTAGAAAGGTCTGGGTTAGCAGGGATCTTGGCTCGGCCACATCATTCACTCATTTATTCATTCATTCTGAAAATACATCATCAGGCAATATGCTGGGATCTGGACACACAAAAAGACCAAAAGTTGACTTTAAGACTGACAATGTGGAGGGAGAAGCTGAGAAGCAAATGGATCATGAAAATGCACTGTGGCAGGTATCTTAGAAACATAGGAGGGTCCAAATGGGGGATTTCCTGGAAGCAGCATGAGGGCTGGTGGCAGAGACCACATGGGAAGAGTCCTTAGAGGACATGACCCCTGATCTGATTTAGAAGCCCGAATGACACTTAGATGGTTTGAGGAGGAGAGGACAGGGGATAAGGGATGGAGGTGAGAAATAGTCCAGTGTGGGGGAGGAACTAGGAAGGGTTCTCTGTCCCTGGAAGGTGACATATGGATCAGGGAACAGCAGTGAACGAGGCTGGTGTCACACTTGGACACGGGTGGGGAGGCATTTACTCAGGCACGGCAGGTGGAGTGAGAAGGTGTATAATCAGGTCAGAGCCTACTTCTTTGGTGACTTGGATTCTTAGAGCTGCCCGAACAAATGACCACAAACTGGGTGGTTTAAAACAACAGAAATTATGATCTCATAGCTCTGGAGGCCAGAAGTCAGGAATCAGGATGCTGGCAGGGCCATGCTCCCTGTGAAGGCTCTAGGGGAGACTCCTTCCTTATCTCTTCTAGCCTCTGGGATTTGCTAGCAATCCTTGATGTTCTTGGCTCGCAGCTGCCTGGCTCTGATCTCTGCCTTTGTTGTCACATGTCTTCTTCCCTCTGCCTCCGTATCTGTGCCTCTGTCCAAATTTTCCTCTTCTTATAAGGGCACCTGATCTAGTGTGGCCTCATCTTAACTTGATGATATTTGCAAAGACCCTCTTTCCTGGTAAGGTCATGGTCAGAAGTATTGGGATTAGGACAGCAACATATTTTTTTTGGAGGGGGGACACACCCAATTCAAACCCCAACATTAGGTAACTTTGGGCAAGCTATTTAACTTCTCTGAGCTTTAGTTACCCATCTGTAAAATGGAGAGAAATAAAACTTATGTCTTAGAAAACCTATGTTTTTATCATGTGGAAAAGTCCCTGGGCATCATGCCTAGTTCTCACTAATTATCAGCATTCTCCCTGTCGTCATCAGCATCCTTTAACTAGGTCACACCAGCCAACGAGCAAAGACAAACCAGTGTTTGCAGACAAGTATGTTAAAATGTTACCAAGTGAAAATTGGTAATTCTTGTGAAAATAAAGACAAGTGGCAATGAAATAACTATACAGCCTCAAAATTGGAAGATAAATCAAGAAGAGAAATCTTCTGTTACAATCATCTCAATTAATTATATTTTCCAAAAGCTGAAGTAAAGAAAGGTCATTTGCATCCTCCGATACCACTCACCAATGGGGTCTTTTGACAGCTGTTTTTTTTTTTTTTGGTTATTCAGGGAAGCAAATGTTTAAACAGGTAAGTAATATTCATTTTCTGTAGCAGGAGAAAAATGTTAATTGTCTGTATTGGGCCAGAAAGATCTACAGTTTGGGCACACAACTACATACATACAGATGGACACACATATGCACACACAGGCATGCACGTGTGTGTCCACACACACACATCTGATCTCTCTTCAAACCCTTCTGGACACACTGGCCTCACAGTGAGTCACTCTTTGTTCTTTAAGTAGAAAAGTTGGACAATCAGTGTTTTTAATCTTGTACCAAAGGTGGGGAAACTAATACCTTGATGAAAAGAAGAAGAAACCATTGAAATGTTTGGAAGAAACACCACCTAATTCTTCAGAGGACTCCATTTAGTCCATCTTGCATACTGTAAATAGGTTTAGACAAATCTATATTCATATATCTCAAACATGCATTTCAAGATTCTGTTTGATGTACATTTTTTTGTTGATATTTCCAAAGAATAACAGAGTTTCACCCCTTAACTTTTCCATCTGGCAGCAGAGTCATCAAAACTTATTGAACAACCTCTGAGTGCTTTGCACTCTTCCAATAAATAAGAATTAGAGGATACAGAAGACCCACAAGAGTCAGGCCTATTCTCTGAGTTTCTAAGATTGGGAGGCAGGGTGGGCATAGAGGAAAGAGGCTGATATTAATATATGAATTCAGTTTCAAGGTCATTCCATGCTAATGTATGGATAGAAAACCAAGGAAACAGGTTTACGTTGGCTTCATTCATTTGATCATTCATTGAATACAAGTAGGCATGAAAGACCAACCAGGAGTTTCATTCTGCAAGGCGGGGAAAGGAGGTGGACAGGCAATTAGCCCACTTCCTATAATGCAATGGGATAGGAACCTAGTAATGAAAAGAACAAAGTGCTAAGAGAGAAGACCCTCAGATTATTTCTGCCTGGGTGGGTATCAGAAGGCTTATCCTGATTTTCCAGTTGGTTGATCATACCATCTTGAATTTAGAGGGCTTTTTCTTTTAAACCATTGCCTGATCTGTTATGGTTCAATACTCTTCTGGCAGAGTTAGTCTTTGCTTCCCTGTGGAGACTCCCACACTCATTTCACGCCTCCATTAGAGCATTTGGGAGGCTGGATTCCTTTCTATCCATCTACATGACTGCTGGTGAAAGCGTGGTCTGTATTTCATTTGTATTTGCCTTCCCATCACCTAGATATGAGGCATGTTGTAGATGGTTCTTAGATGGTTGCTGTTTGAGCAAATTGAATAAATTCTACGGGTGAGGAACTTCTGCAGAAATCAGGAATCCTCAGGGGCAGTGACAGCACCCTGGGAAGGTATTTTCTCCCACCTTCTTGGCCCCACCCCTATTTTCTCTTTGCTAACTGAAGGGCAACACAGGCATCTGGAAGTCTTTGGGGCCAGAACATTTTATGCTGTTCCTTGCTAGTTTATGTCTTGGCTGATGGATCTTCCTCGGTGGAAGGGAAATAAGATGGAGTCCAATGCCAGCAAGCAAAATAGTGGCTCAGTGGGGACTACTAGGCACAAACCAGTGAATCAGAATTCCAAGGCCTTTTCTATTTTTTCCAACAGTCACAAAACAACTGAGAGATCCATTCAGAAGGCCTCAACCAATGTACCCTATTCTCAATTCCCGACCAGGAGGTCTTATTTCTGCTCCTCTGCTGTAATTCTTTTGTTATTGCCTATCCAAGGCTCTAAGCATTCTTTGGAAGCAAATAAACAAAAAAATAAAAATAAAAAGTAATAGGCATCCAGTCAAGCATGCACAAAATTAAAATATATCCCAGCTATCCTTTCATATATATTGGTTTAGAAAGGTCCAGTATGAAAAACCCTTTAGGAAATAATCATGCCAGCAATCATTCCATTTTGCTTAGAAGAGAAACAAAAGGCACACTACTTTACTTTGATTAATCAAACAATGTGGAGGAATGGGTTGTAGAGGAAGGTGAGGTCACAACCTCTGTCTACATGATGCTTCAGTCCTCTCTGCAGAGTATCCATCTTCCTTCATTATTCAGTGATGTGGCCACAACAATCCTGTGTATAGAATTAATACAAAGTTTTCACATATCTTCAGATCCACGGTGCATTCTGGAGTCCAGATAGCATCATCTCTTATGCTCTTCGCTTCCTTCTCAACAGAGTTAAACTTGAGTCTGGTGTCTTCTAGCATTATACAATGGGATGGAAGGGGAAAAGGAGCAGGATACGCTGTGTGTCTAACCTGCCTAGACTCACAGATGGAGATATGTTTTCACTTTGGGCCAGGCTCTCAGCCACAACCTCATTTTCCCATTCTACCATGTTAGGAAGAACAAAAAGAAGGAAGGAAAGAAGGAAAGAAGGAGGGAAATACACATCTTAACTATAGTAATAGAAATTACAACTGGAAAGAGACCATGCTAATAGAAGGCTGTTCCTACCTTATTTTTATAGACTGGTCTTCTGCCTGTAACAAGGGTTAACAAAAAAATAACTGGTGTTTTTGCATCAAGCCTCATCCTTCTTCAAACTGCCCTGTACACACTGCTGCCAGCATCTGTGTGATAGGAGAATCTGCTTTCCTAGGCCCTGTGTAATCCCTGTAACCCTGTCAACTGTAGGACCAGGTCTAGGCTTTTTTTTATCAGTATTCAAGGTGCCAACACAGCCCTCAAACCTCTCTACATTCCTTCTGCTCTCTGAATGTGCTGTCCTTTCATATCTAACTCTTTTGTACAACCTAGTCTACCTTGTTGAAATGTTTCTACCTTCTTTTCTCTCTCTTCCTCGTGATAATGTTCTCTAATCCTGTTAGAATATTTCCTGAAGTCTTTCCACTTTCCTCTGTTTCCCTAGCAGGACTAGAGACAAAAACACCCTCGTAAGATAAATCAGTGAGTGTGCACTACTTATTTATTAGTGTGCCTCTTCTGAACTCTAGAATTTCAATTTTAAAGCCAGTAGGGTCTTCTTTATCTAGTTGTCTTTATGAAAACCACTTCAATGGGCTTTGTTAAATCAAGGCCTAATTAAGAAAATGAAGATACTTTTTACACCCGAATGGATGAAATGAATGAATGGATGAACCATTTGATGATTAAAGCTCACAAAGAACAAAATACATCCCCAGATGCACATATGTCAAACCCTTTAAATATTTTCTAAGAAATATATACATTTAATTTAGAGTTGGGATTCTCACTAATTTCCATCACTAAGAACATTTGTTAATTGAAATGGAAAAATATTAATTTATATATTCTACCTTTACGCATATATACACATACATATCTACACACACATACATATAACATGTGTATGTTTATGTGTATATATCATTTCTTTTGGAAAATATAAAACTGTTCAGATTAATCCTATGATATATATTCACCCAATTAAAGTTTAGCCGTTTCCAAGTGGTGTTTTGATGGCTTTTAGAGATATAAGTAGTGATACAATAGGAGTAATTTATATGTACGTATTCAAATTATTCAGGAAGAGCTTGATTAGGAGATAAAATTTCCCAGACTGATGATCATAGTTTATATTTACGGGGGAAAAACCAATTCAATAATAATAATTCTTTTTTTAGATCCAACTCTTCAGAATAGGATTTTTTTAAAGCAGCTTTTTAATTTTTATCTTTAAGTGAAGCGTTTTGGAGATTTTACCTGGCCAATGAGCTTTAGACTGTTATAGGGAATTAACAGAGGTAAAACATTAATGTAACGGATCCTGTATCATCAAAGGTTTCTACGGACTGTTTCCATGTCCTTTCAGGAAGCCTACAGTAATTGTGTGTGTTTTTTGTTCTTTACAATGAATAATTCATCCTTCTCATTTTCTACATGTTCATAATATAAGATTGTATGGCATTTGATCAAAGGATGACTGGTAAAACAAAAATGGTACTTAAACTGAGTTAATAATGTTTTTACATTTGCTCTGATGTAAAACTGCTATTCAAATTCTCAGTGTATCAGTCAGCCCCATATATCACCCACCAGAAAACACACACGAACAAGACACAACACAAATGTGAAAGAACCCTGACATTTAGAGAGGTGAGTCTCATTCTCTTGTCTTTCCACTTGAAAATTTTGTCTTGCTTTTTTCTTCCTATTTCTAACTATTATTGATTAAATAAGCAATATGTGGTTTCAAGCAGAGTAATCATACAGCACAAGGGAATCACAGGCTATGGAAGACCTTAGAGACAAACAAATAGTGGGAATGCCCTGTGGGGTTTGTTCAAGTTGGATTTGCCTTCCACATGTGTAAGATATCACAAAGTGCCAGGTTCTCAGGGATGGAGACAACAATGTCTTGCAAAACCTCATCCTTCCTTTTTCCCAGAAAGGTAGCTGCAGAAATGTGTAATGATACTAAAAAGAATCTCAGAAACCTTAGACTGAGGCTCCATTGAGACAATCATAGAAATTGTTGAATTGTGCTACAGCTGGCAAGGTCTCTGTCTTTCTCCTCATCAACCATGAGGTCTTTGAGGACAGGAATTTGACCTCCTCCACCTTTGCTTCTTTAACACCCAGATAGGGATCAATTAAGGTGGTGGAAGGGATGGATTCAGGGAATAGCAGGGTAGGCTCCAGACAGGGGGTGGACTATTGGGCACCTCTCTTCTTTCACAGATCAGTAGGTATGGTGGTGGTGTGGGGTCAGGTTGGGAGGGCATCACAGGAAGGAAACATGAACAGTAGAACAGTTCTAATGACATCTAGAGCTGCCCCAGGTGTCATTAGAGCCCTAATGTAAATGTATAGGACAGTATAGGGTCATTGGTAGGTAGGAAAGAAGAAAAAGAAGGACCAGCAAAGGTGTTTCTGTGGCATATGCCTTGGGTCTTTTGATAGTCATAGAGATGAAAAAGACGTCCTAAAGGAGTCCAAGAATGGTTGTCCTCAAGTGTCCCTTTTAAGATGAAACTCTGTCATCAGCTATTGCATTCAATAATCTACTGAACATTTCCATCTGATTTTGTCTGGGCATTTCCATCTTATTTTGTCTGGCCATTTCCATTCAATTTTTTGAGTTTGTTAAATTGAACTCCTGAGAGTGTATAGTTTGAGTTTCAATTGTACAGTTACATCCCTGTAGGCTCCCAACAATCTATTAGCAATAATGTGATGATAAGCATTGTACTCTTCACTTTTTATTACATATCACAGCAGAATGACTTTGAACCTACCGCCCAGAAGGTTTGAATTGTTTATTCTTATTGGAAACCACCAGAGTTAGAATTATACTCAAGAGGATAACTTTATTTTTTTGTGTGTGGAGGAGGGTGGTGATGAACCAAAAGACCAAATTCTAGAACACTGAAGTCCTGTTTTCCCCTAAATTTTCAGACCATATGTGGCATGTGTTTGAGTCATGAGCTATTATTATGTTTAAAAACATGCTTTTAACCCAATTCCCTTTGCTGATCCCAGCTGCCTAGGACAAGGAAAGCACAGCTATGCATTTTACCCCTTGGATGATATATTACCCAAAATGTGGAGGCTTGAAAGGGCTCTGGATGGCCGCCAGGAAAACCAGTCTGTTATTTTGAAACATCATTTGGCACGTGGGCACCTCACGTGCCATTTTCTCATTGTCACAGAAAAACATTTTTCCTTTAGGGCTGACTTGTCATGTGTCAGAACCCTGCCCCATTTTATCTGGCCAAGAAACTTGGGCAGGGAAATTGGAATGAAGTAGGAAAGAAGGCAATGGGGCAGAGTAGAAGAGAGGCTCAGGTGGATCTAGGGTTCTGCCTTGGTAGACCTCCTTCACTTCTGTAGTAACAAAGCAAGGCCCCTTCCCTGCCACAGACTCTTCCATTTGAGGCCCTACATTAAGGGGAAAGAAGGGCAGCTACCATTGGAGGAACCATTTCAGTCCCCGATTAGAATGAGACCTTGCTGTTTGCTCTCACCTGGTTGGTTGTAGATGATTGCAGTCACCACGGCCCCTGTAGCTGGGCAATTTCGGGGGCTAGGTGGTGGTCCGTTGGATGTCTGGCCTCACCTGTATTCTATCACACTCGCCTGCTGCTCCTTGGAGATCATGCCGGCACCCTCAGCAATGTGAGCTGGCTAGCACTGTTCTCTCCACCTGGAATGCCCTTGCTAACTGCCAGCCCCTCCACTATTTGTTGAAATATAACCATTCTTTCCAATCCAGCTGAAATGTTACCTCACTATGACTACCCCCCTCCACCCCAAATCCATGAGAATTAATTTCTTCCTCTACTCTGTTCCCAGATCATTTATTTTATATGACTTCCCATCACAATCATTTCCTACTACAGGAGATTCTGTAAACACTTGTGTGTTCTTCCACTGTGAACTTCTTCTGGATGGAGATCTTGTCTCATTTTTTTTTTCAGTCCTTAGTATCAAGCACCCTGTCCAGGACATGGTGGTGTTAGAGTGAATTATTAGTAGTTAGTTATTCTAGCCTTAATCCCCAATGGTCTACTATTGTTCTTGATTAGTTCATTGTGAGCAGGATTAATTTGTATACCAGATATTCATACATATAAAAACGGCTCATGATTATCCTTCAAAATATATTAGTTGAATCTAATATTTCCCCACAAGCTTTCCTAATCGTCTACGTTAAGAATTTAAAAAAGGCCACAGAGATGAACCACTTATACAATGGTTGTTCCAGACATCTGGCATTCTCTCAGACATGATCTGCAGCAGGCACTCAATTGTGGACTGGCAGCCCCTGTTCCAACTTGTGGAGTAAGCCCACTGCTTCCCATCCTACCCACTGATTACAACTAAAGGCATTGGAAAAAATACAAAACCGACCACCTGAGAACTCTGAAAAGTAAACAAAACTTGGTAGATTCTGAAAAGAAGTCAAAACTTGGAGAAATGACCCCATCAGCAATGGATACTGTCCATGGAAGGTCTAAAACTTTGATAGAGATTAGGAGAAGGATTCCTTGTGTAGATGAAAAAGCATGGGGATAATCCCAAGGGAAAACCCAGGAAGGGGATCCAGTAGTTCTATGTATAAATCTACACAAGTCTTGGCCTAATCCCCTGAAGCATCCATGCTCAGACCCAAACTAGCATAACAAATAGGTATCAGTGTCCTGTGGCTCTCATGACAAATTGCCACAAACCAAATTTGTTGCTCTTTTTCTTAGAGCATTGACCATGGCTTACAGAAGACAAGACAGAATATACATTTTACAGTGGAACAAAGCCATTGCAATCAGAAAAAAGAAATAAAAGACATAAATATTGGCAAAAAATAAAAAATAAAACAGAGGGTAAGTAGATGATGCTTATGTAGAAAATTCTAGGGAATCTATAAGAGAACTACTAAATCTAATAAATGAATTTCTCAAGATTGCAGAACACAAGGTTAATATTTAAACATATATTCTTATATATGAGCAACAAGTAATTGAAAAGAGAGAAATTTAAAAACAATATACTTATCAACAACAACAACAAAAACCCAATCTATTTAGAGTAACACCAAAAAACTTAAGATGATTCTTGCCTGCCATGCCGGAGACCCGGATTCATCTTGGTGCCAGCCCATGCCAAAAAAAAAAAAAAAAAAAAAAAAAAAAAAAAAAAAAAAAAAAAAAAAAAAAAAAAAAAAAAAAAAAAAAAAAAAAAAAAAAACAACAACAACAAAAAACCCAACAACTTAAAATGTTAGAAATAAAGTCATCCAAATGCTTTATTTACCCAAATAAAGCATCCAAGACCTCTGCACTGAAAACTATAATATGTATAACGTTCAGAAAAAATTAAAGAGACTCAGGGAAATTTAGAGACTTAATTGAAGAGATATAAAGCAATCATCAATGGGAAGATTCAATGTTGTTACGATGGAACTTCTCTGCAAACTAATCTACACATTTGACACAATCCCAATCAAACTACCAGCTGGTGTATTTGTGGAATTTGACAAGGAGATTCTAAAATGTATTTGCAAATGAAAAAAAAAAATTTAAATGCACTGCATTTTAAAAAGGAGAAGAAAAAGCTGGAGGACTCATTCTACCTGAATTTAAGACTTAATATAAGTCTATGTTAATTAGCAGTTTTGTATTGACAAAAAGTAAACATAGAGATCAGTGGAACAGAATAGAAAATCTGGAAACAGAGCCACACAAGTTTGGTCAATCGCTTTTCAACAAAGATGCCAAGGTAACTCAATGGGGGAATCTTTTTAACAAATAGTACCTGATCAACTGAACATCTATATGGAAAAATGAATATCGATCCTTGCTTCACACCAGCCACAAAAATTAGTGGATCGTAGCCTAAGCTGGAAGAAAAAAGGCTATAAAATGTTTTCTAGAAGTAAACATAGGATGAATATTTTCCACCTTGGGATAGGAAATAATTTTGTAGATAGAATACAGAAATCACAAACCAAAAATGAAAAAATAATTAGTTGGACTTCATCAAAATTGAAAAAAAATTGTTTTCTTAAGATACCATTAAGAAAATGAAGAAACAAGCCTCAGATTGGAAGAAAATATCAGACAAAGGATATGTATAGAGAACTGTCACAATTCAATAATAAGAATACAAATCATCCACCAAAATGGGTGAAAGGTTTGAACAGACACTTACAAAAGATGATAAACAAATGTCCAGTAAGCATGTGAAGTGATGCTCAATATAATTTGTCATTAGAGAAAGACAAATGAAATGTACAGTGGAATCCCACTCCATACCCATTTGATTAGCTAAAATTTAAAAGGCTGCCCATAACAAATGTCGGAAAGGATGCAAAGCAAATGTAATTCTCACACATGGCAGGTGGGGATATAAAATGCTGCAGCCTCTTTGGAAAATGTTTTGGCAGTTTCTTTAAAAGTTAAACATACATTAACCATATGACCCACTAGCTATTCTGCTCTTAAGTATTTACTCAAGAGAGACAGAAACATATGTCCAAAAATTTGCACATGAATGAATGTGCAGCAGCTCTTTTTTAAATAGCCCCAAACTTGAAACACCTCAAATGTTCATTTTCTCCATTAATAAGGGGCGAAGAGGCCATTTTCCTTTCCTGTATTTCTTAAAGTATTCTTAGAGGCATGGTCAGCCTGAGTCCTTGCTCAGACCTTTGCACTAGAGACAAATCTCTCTGGGGATTAAGCTCAGTCTCCAGTTTTAACAGTGGAAAGATATTGCCAAGGTTATGGGCCAAATAACCTCTAGATATACCAAAATCTTTGCAATTAGCTCAGTTTTCTCTCACATGAGATGTACAGGAGATGTACAGGAGATGTTGCATGAGATGTAACAGATTTTCTCCTGTGTAGTTGTTTTCATGCTACCTCAAATGCATGTAAATTTGTTAACGCATACTTGATAAAAAAATGCATGTGCTCTCTCTCCTACTGGTATGGAAGAGTCTTTTTGTTGGCAGAATTTTTTTCGTTCCCTGGCACCCATCAACAGGGTGAATGGATTAGCAAATTCCTGTATATTTGTACAACGGAATACCACTTGGCAATAAAAAGGTATGAATTATCGTTACACTCAACAACATGAATGAATTTCAAAATAGTTTTGCTGAGTGAAAGAAGTCAGACCCAAAAGAGGACCTACTGCAGGATTCCATTTTTATACATTTTTAGAAAATGCCAACTAACCGATAGCAACAGAAAGCAGACCAGAGGTTGCTAGAGGACAGAATGAAGGGAAGAAAGGATCACAAAGGGACACAAGGAAACTTTCATGGTGATGGAAGTATACGCTTCCTTAATCATGGTAATGCTTCCACGGATGTATATATATATGATAAACGGATCAAATCTACCCTTTAAATATGTGCAGTTTATGGTATATCTATAATAAATGAAAAATAAAGTTTAAACAAAAATAAAGATAGGTCTGTTCCCACCTCCCTTTTCCCCCACAGATTTCAATTCCATTTTTTTTAAAGTTCCTCAAGTGAGTGTGTTAAGTAGTTGAGATTGAGAAGACATGATCCAAGTAATGTAGGGTCTATGTGCTAGATAAGGAGAACAGGCTCCCACGTCCTGGAGGATCCCTTAGTTCAAGCCCATGTCCATCCTGTTTCGCAGAGTAGGGAAAATGAGGCCCCAGAAGGGAACATGAGCATGTAAGCTCATATGGTTCACACGCTCTTGGGTGGCAGAGATGTGGACTTGACCTACAAGCCCTAACGTTGTCTTTGACAATGTGGTGAACACTGAGGAAGCCAGTTTTTGGTTTTACTCTTTGGAAAGGAAACTTGGGAAATAAATGCAGGGAGAAAAGAGAGGAAACTCAGCATAGATGGAAGAGGCATCTGACCCACTCAAAGTGAATGAAGCACCTCATTTGGCCTCTTGGGGCTGAACAGGTTCTGTCGAATCCCTCTCAGCGTGAGTAGTCTGCAGTTATTTTGTGGTAAGTGACCTACCTAAGAAACTCCCTGTGCTCCTTTCTCCTTCTCCTGAATAGGGAGAGAATTCAGCTTTGGGGAGAGCCTTCTGAGAGCTGTTCTGTTTAGGAGAACATTCCTGGGCCAATGGAAGGGGCATGGCCAACGAGGGTTGAGAGTGGGCATAGCTCAGAGGCACTGTGGAAATCTGTAAATGACTTGCCCTGGCTGAACAGGAAAGATGGGCTTCTGAGATTTATTGGGCTTTTAATTTCCTCTGGAGACCAGAAAGAGTTGGGGAGCATTGAGGCTGGAAGGGCCAGGAGGCTGGAGAAGGTTCTCTGTATGGTCAGAGTCTCCAAAGACATGGCCGCTAGCTGGGCCAGGGACAGGGGGCAGGAGGACCAGCTGGTGTTGAGCCTGGGGGAAGTGGTTGGTGATATCAGATGAAGCTTTTCTTTTTCTGCTTGGTAATTTGCTAACAGAGGACATCAGCCCCCATTGCTCTGTTCCGACTGGCTGCCTTGGGGAATGAAAGGTATCAGTCTCTGAGGACCAAATAGACCACAGTCTGGTCTATCCTGCAGGGGTGTGGGGTGTGGGAGAGGGTCAGAGTACCTGGGAGACCTGGAGCAGTAATTTAGAGCTGGAGCTGACAATTACTTCTTACATGCATATTCAGAAAAGGATTGGGTTTCCCGCGGTCCTAGGAAAAGAGGCCTGAGCTATTTTAGATGGTTATTAAAAGAAAAGTGCTATTCTGAAAGTTGAAAACTTGGGCCACCCAACTTTCTTTATGTTGTAGTAATCTCTCTTTAAGTGAATGGCTCAAGTATATGAAACTTTTCAACGTATTTTGCTCATTGCCAATAAGAAGTGGTTCCCGGACCACAGGAAGGTACCCTGCTTAAAGAAGCTCTACTCAGCCAGTTAGTTGGTGCCTAGAAAGTTCCACCATAACTTTACCTTAGGAGCTTAAAGCCTTTAAGAAAACCACTTGCTATTACTTTTAAATTATGCAAAACATACAAAAAGCTCAGCTCATCCAGCAGGATATCAATTAAAAGAAAATATTCTCAACTCAACCTCATTCTTTGTCTCTCTCTTTAGAGGTAACAAAAAGTGTTACTGCTTTTGTATTTCCTTCCAGAAATTTTCTATGTATTTACTATATATATAGCTATATAAGTATATTGGAAGTTAGCCCTTTGAAATCTATATTGCAGCTATTTCCCCAGCCTGTTGAGTTTCTTTTCACTTTAATTTCAGCATTAACATCATCATCATTATTATTTGTTGTGCAAGTGTTTGGCAATTCTGATGTAGAAATATGCTTTAGTTTGATAAAGCTGGTGAAATGCAATATGCCAGAAATGGACTGGCTTATAACAATAGGGATTAATTAGTTTACAGGTCTACAGTTCTAAAGCCATGAAAATGTGCCAATTAAGACATCAACAGGACGATACCTTCTCCCTAAAGACCAGTTACCGGTGAGCTTGGGCTTCTCTGTCAGATAGCAAGGTACATGGCAACGCCTGCTGGTCCTTCTCTCCTGGGTTTCATTGCTTCCAGCTCTTGGCTTCAGTGGCTGTCTCTCAGTTTCTCTAGGGCTTTTCTGTGAGCATCTCAATTAATCCATCTTTTAACTCCTGTATGTGTTTTATCCTCCTATAAAGGACTCCAGTAAGAGGATTAAAACCTACCCTGAATGAGGTGGGCTATATCTCAGTTGAAGTAACCTTATCAAAAGGCCCCACCTGTTTACATCCACATATTCTGGATTAAATTTCAGAATATGATCTTCTAGGGTACATAACAGCTTCAAGCTACCACAACATATTTACCAATATTTTTCTCCATGGCTTCTGGACCTTGCGTTATGCTTAGAAAAGCCTTCTACAACCCCAAATTACTTAAAAAACTACATTTTCTTCACTTTTATTGTTTATTATTATTATCATTATTATTTTTTACTTGAAACCTTTGATCTATAATCTACTGTGGTATATGGACGGAGGTACACAGCTCATTTTCTTCTTCCTCAAGCACCTCTTCGGTTGTCCCACGATTATTTATTCAACAGTTCATCTTGCCCTCTCTAAATTCAAATGTCCTTAGTTCTATTTTTTTTCTGTCTGGGGCCAAACTGTTTTAATTATCATAAATTGAAGGCTTTGAGCCTTGACAAATGGCGAAGACCGCATCAAAGATGCTCCTTTCCCCAGGTCCATTAGGGCTGCCTGGAGCCCACCACCTCCCACCCAGGCAGGACCCAGCTTTGTATTCTGGGCTTATATTCCTGAGAGGGGTGCCTGGTTGGTCCATCTCACCTCATCTCTGCTCTGCTTGGGCATGGGCAGTCCTCAATTTGGTCCCCTACCCAACCCTATGCTTCACCCCCCAACCCCTCACTGTGGCCTGGTAGGGAGTTAGAGCCACATGGCTTGGAAGGGGCACGGGTGGCAGGTACCACAGAAACAGCAACAACAGATTGTTACAAGGCGTATATTGTTTCCTCTGTTGCAGGTAGTGTTCCAGGTACTTGTGGATATCAGTGGATGCTATCTCCTAAGATCCCCTCCATCCTAGAACTCACATCCTGTCACGGGAAGTCCTTTAATTCTCACAACTTGGAGATCTAGATGCTATTTTTATCCCTAGTTTACAGGGGTATGCTCAAGGTTGCCTAGCAACCAGTAAGCCACCAAACCAGCAGTCAGATCAGGGTGGCTCAAACATGTGAAGTGAAACCTGGAGATGGGTCAGGAAGGAGTTCGACCCACCTCAAACTCTGAAATGTTCAGTCCACTGGACCCGTGGAAGCAAGGGTCTACCTCCAGGAGGCAACGAATCATATTGCGGAGCCAAGAGGGTAAAAGCAAGAATCTTAAAGCTTCTCAGGCAGGTACCCAAGATTACAGTTCTTAGTGGAGGTCAGCTGCAGTTTCCATTGGGGGCTGGAGTTAACACAACCACAATGCCTCTTCCATTGCTGCCCTCATCCTTTCCAAATATAATTCTGAGGACATCTGGTTGACCCAGAAGAACTACTTGGGAGTTCATGTCTTGATACCCTAAAACAATCAGTCTTGAGTAGTAGCTGCTCTCAGGCACTGTGATCTGAGTGCTTCACTCACATTTGAGTTACATTATTTGTTTATTCCTTGCTGCAATTCTGCAAGGCACCTTTACTATATGGGGAAAGCTGGATGACTTCAGGATCTGTTGGAGATAAAGGATCTCAAAGTGACCACTTGCTTGGTTTTCCTGTAGATTGTCATCTTAGGTAAGGAAACCTCAAATATCCACCTGCTACTTCCCATACTTCAGATATCTGTGGGTCCCAACCTTTCAGTGCCATCCACACAGTTCATTCACACTTGTGAATAACTCAACCAAAGACAGAACAAAGGTTGCACCTATTCAACACTGTCCCTTTTAATAGGTGATGTAGGTCAAATATAAGATGAAGCCACATGTATATCCGGTGGTGAGGGCCTTTAGCAAGATGATAATTTTGTCAATGTTAAAAAAGATTCACTTGCTCGGCATTTCCAAGCTGAAATACATGAACAGGAAAAGCTGAGCAGAATGTGGGAGTGCAAAAGAAAGCACAGAAGGACTCATGAGGTGGAAAATGGGGGCAAAAATCCAGGCAAATGGAGGAAATTATAATCATACGTATCCTTGTTGAGGAGCAGGTAGGGTCCAGACATTGTTTCTGGCCCTCTGGTCAGATGAGGAGGCTACCTGCTGTCAGGGCATGGAGTGACCGGCCTGATGCATTTCCCTTGATGGTGGCCATGGCCAGACATGACCAACTCCCTCCTGCCCTGTTCTGGGCTCTCTCTGGGCCTCAGGGGCTTGTTATTCCCCATCACAAAGTTGTTGGACCAGAAGCATCCATACATTTCCCATAGAGTCTTACTTTATGACTATTTTGAATAGCTCAAATGGCATCTGTAACTGGGGAAAGATGGCAGGCTGGACCTCCATGTCATCATATTTTATATGTCTATAAACATATGCAGGGTTCTGACTCAGGAAGCTTAAGTGGTCCCAACATGGTGGCTCCCAATTCAGAATCTGCTGACAGGTGTCAGCTGCACAGCTGCCTCACGGCCACCTTGGGGACTTTCTTAAAAATATTATCCTGGCCCTTTTGGAAATGATGACTCAATAGACCTGGGGTGGCACTAGAAACTTGTGTTTTCATAAGGGACCCTAGTTACTGTAATATGCAGCAAACCGAGGGCATTATTTCTCAGAGAGCTGGGATGGTTAACTTCGCTGACTGTCTGCTCCCTTCCTGCCTTTCCTCCATTTCCTTTCTCAATGGCTGATGCTTGAAAGTCTTGGAAGTAGCTTACACAACCCTTGCACAAGATTACTGACAGGTACTTCCATTATTCCTTTTTTGGGAAGTCAATCAAAATGCAAAATCTCTTGACCAGATGTAGTGAATTAAAGATGGTCCAAAACACTTTGTCCTCCCACTAAGAGGAAAGGTCTGCATCTCCTCTTCCCTTGAATCTTAGTCCTACTTTGGTGAATAGAATATGGCAGCATGATGCTGTGCCTATTTTTGGGACCAGGCCTTAAGAAATTGGGCAGCTCCCATTTCTTGTTTCTTGGAACACCTAACATTTGGAGCTCAGCTTCCATGCTATGAGGAAGTCCAATGAGCCTCACAGAGAGTCCCACATGGGGAGGAGCTGAGGGGCCCAGCCAGCAGCAAGCACCAACTTGTCAGGTCTGGGAGTGAGTCATCTGAGAAGTGGATCTGCCAGTGCCAGCTGAGCTGTTCCAGCTGATGCTATGTGGATCAGAGATGAGCTGTCCCTGCCAGGACAGATTGCAGATTTGTGAGTGAAATACAGGATTATTGTTATTTTGGAGTGGTAGGTCAAGTAGAAATGGGTAACTAGAATGGGGGAAGCACTCAGAGTTGCTGGTTGTTTATCAGGGACTCTCTCTCTCTCCTCTACCACTAAACAGCTGTGTGACCACAGACAAGTTACTGACCTTTACAAACCTCAGTTTTCTCCATTGTAAATCTGAGTAACTGAACTATGCAATCAAAATGGCTAAGACTCCATAATTTTGTGAAACTTTCCAACTTTTCATTTGCATGAAGGGTGGGTGAGAAGTGTTGATAGCAGATAAAGAGAGGGATAAAACTTTCATTATCTTCCAGAAATGTTTCTTGACCTGCACTTCATCATTTCACCTCCTTTGGGGGTATATGTGGCTCCTGACTCTTCTCCAGCACATACCTTTGTCAAAGAATTTGCTAGAATCTAATAAAATGGTCCTTTTGTTTATTTCTTCTAGGACAAAGATCATGATTTCTTCTTTTTTTCCCCTAATACTCAGAACCCAAATCATAGGTATTATGCAAATTTGTTGAATGACTAAATGAATATATGGGTGTTCTAGTTTGCTACCTGCCGGAATGCAATATACCAGAAATGGAATGGCTTTTTAAAAGGAGGAATTTAATAAGTTGCAAGTTCACAGTACGAAAATGTCCCAATTAAAGCAAGGTTGTAAAAGTGTCCAATCTAAGGCATCAGGGAAAGATACCCTGGTCCAAAAAGGCCTGTAAAGTTCAGGGTTTCTCTCTTAGCTGGAGAGGCACGTGGCAAACATGGTGGCATCTGCTAGCTTTCTCTCCAGGCCTCTTGCTTCATGAAACTCCCCAATGGTATTCTCCTTCTTCATCTCCAGAGGTTGCTGGTTGGTGGACTGTGGTTCTCTTGTCATTCCGTCATGGTTCTGCTGCTGTCTTCTCATTCTCAAAAGGAACTCTCTCCAAAATGTCTCCTTTTATAGGATTCCAGGAAACTAATCAAGACCCATGTAGAATGAGTAGACACACGTCTCCATCTAACCAAGTTTAACACCCACAATTGACTGAGTCCCATCTCCGTGGAGATAACCTAATCAAGTTTCCAACCTATAGAACTGAATAGGAATTAGAAGAAACCGTTACTCCCACAAGATTGATTAGGATTAAAACATGGATTTTCTAGGGTACATAAATCTTTTCAAACCAGCACAATGGGCAATATTTGGGTAGATGGACAAATGTCAAAAACAGACAGTTAGTCCAAGTGAACCTAGTAATAAGAAAACAGCCAGAAATTCTAGGACACTGATCTTCAAGAAGGGGGAAGTCAAACGGGTCTCACAACTTCTGTTTGAATTTTATCATTGCTTCAGTGGGCTTTTAGTCACAAATTTGTTTTAATATTTAATACACCCTAAAGAAGGGTGTGAGGTTTTTAGTAATCTATGGGAAGTATATGCTGATGTTTAGAAAACAGGTTTCCAACTGCATCATTATTCTGCTTGGGGCTGGCCCCATAATCTGAAGCCTTACCTCTCACTCAGAGACCACAGCATTGCAGATAGGAGTTCACAAAGTCTGGGCGCAAACCTGGAGCAGTCTCATTTACCAATCACCTTAAACTCTCCCAGCCAGTGCCACGGGTTTGGCCTGGTACAGGTGTGATTGTTTTATTTGGTGCCCTGGAGAAAGTTGAAGGGATTGCCCTCTTGGCATCTGACTGAGACCCACATAACAAGGCCTTTTCGATTCAGGGGCTACGGATGTCTATGAAATGCAGTTGGCCCAGATCCACCCTGGAAAGGATGATCAGAAGGACCCTCACTGGGTCTGCTGGGGTAGAATCCAGTTAATGGTAAGGGGATTTCCTGTCTTAAGAGTAAAAAGGTGCAGCCATGCCAAGCATAATTAAACACTTATCCTCATGTGCTTTTCAGAATTTATCCACAACACCAACATGTGGTTTTGTCCTGCTGGGAATTTAAGGTTATTTCCTTGAGTGTGCCAGGGGAGCATTTTTTTCCTGAAATTTCTAATTTGCTTCTGAGCTGCATAGTTTTCAGCAGGATGAACTGACTTGCAAAATAACTTTTGACAAATCTGCACTGCTGTCCTCCTCTTTCTTTTCTTACTAATTGAGGGATCTGAGATTTCAAGCCTACAGAGAGTTTGGTAGTTTCACCCCAATTTGTCCAAGAAGTCTGTCCATTGTTCTCTTATAAGACTTCTGTTTCAGACATATTAAGCTTTGCAAACACCCCTTCTCTTCTGAGGCATGAGATGGAAAATGCACATTCTTTCTCTGCCGGCTATTCTAGACAAATTATTTCAGACCGTAAGGCTTAAAGTATTTTTCTTAGGTCTGTGATGAATGCTCCCTTTCCTCAAATTATTCCTGCTTATCTTTGCTGGAAATAACAGGCAATCTATTTATGTTAATTATAAATTCAAATCCATGTCTATGATGAAGGAAATAAAATACATGGAACTCAGGTGAGCCAGAGGGGCAGAAACAGAAACAGGTGCTATATGTATATATGTGAGTAAAAAGACTGCTGGACTGAGCCCCTGAAATTTAGGATCGAGTGAGACCAGGATAAGGATTATGCATCAGTCAGGGCAGGCGAGGTTATGCTGTGACAACAAACAGCCCATTTATCTTAGTGGCTGCAAACCACACAGATTTATTTCCTATCCATGGATGTTCTGCTGTAGTTCTTGGTGCCCCTCTAGAGCAGCTGTCCTTCATGTCTGGCTCAGCAAATTATAGCCCGAGGGACATGTGGCCCACTGCTTATGTATATAAAGTTTTATTGGAACAGACATGTTCTGTTCATGCATTGCCCATGGCTGCTTTTGTGCCCCAATGACAAAGATGATTGATTGTGACAGAAACCATGTGGCCTGCAAAGCCTAGAAGGCTGCCTGCCTGGCCCCCTAATAGAAGAGGTTTTGGACCCAGCTTTATGTGATGGTTCAGCATTGCATATTCACATCAGCCTATCTCTCTGTGGCTGCCACAGTGAGGGGATAAAGAAGAGGAGAGAGTCCAGTCCTGATGGTTAAATGTCCTCACCTAGCAGGGACTTGCATATCAGCCATCAATGCAAGATTAAGGCCTGATTTCCACCGTGTGGGGCCTGTACCATCTTCACCCCGGCCAGCGGGTGGCCACGGTGCTTCAGAGTAGGAAGAGGAGGCTAAGGGGGAACCGCTGCAGGATCTGAGCTCCTGGGGAGGCCGTGAGGAGGCTGTCGAGGGGGACTTTGGAGGACGAGGTCAAAATTCTTGGGAATGCGGACTCCTGGGCCTCTGTGATGGACAAATACCCTTTTCCCCACCCAATTTCTGGTCCAATTGAAAATGAAATATTGGGATAATTGGCAAAATTGGAATAGAGACTGTATGCTTTGTTTCAATATTAAATTGCTTGAACTTGATAATTGCACTTAAGGTGGTTATGTAAGTGAAAATCCTTGTTCTTAGGAAATGGACATGGAAGCAGTCAATGGTAAAGGGACATGTTGTGTGCAGTCTATTGGCAAATGTTTACAGAATAGATAGAAATAGGCAGACAGATGGATATAGACATAGATAAACATAGAGTAAAATAATGTGGCAAATGTTAAAAGTTAGTAAATCTGGGTTTCTGGGTGGGGGTATATTGGACTTCTCTGTCTTGTTTTTGTAATAAGTTTGCAACTTTCCTTTAAGTTTGAAATTATTTTGAAATAAATTTTTTAAGAGTCTGCTGATGGCAACCTGAGCGACCTCTTTCTGAGTGACAGCTGATTGTAAGAGGCCTTAGGTTGTCCTTACACCGAGTCCTGTAAGTGGAGAGGCTAACCCATCCTGGCTCAGAGCACAGGGCATGGAGCACACACTTCCCACGAGTGAGAAAGAGGAGCATTCACTACATGTGTCCCTCCCCCACTGGGCCACCCTTTCCCCGCAGGAAGGAGAAAAGTCCAGAAGTTGGAAGAGGCAAGAGTGTTGTGTAACGGCGATCCTTCCAAATGGGAGAAAACATCAGGAGGAAACAAGTTTTCTCTTTGGCTGAGACTTGGAGTGAAAGCAGACAACTCTTGTGGACTCGGTTCTGCCTATCATAGGGGTGGCTGCGGGGTTTACGTTCTCCAGGACAGGAGTAGCTGAGGGAAAGGAAGTGAGAAGCAGAAGCAGACAAGGACAAAGATTTGTGGAAAGCAGAGACCCAAGACAGAAGAACTACTCAAGAAAAGAAAAAGACCCAGAAAGATAATATGAAGCAGAGAGAGGGAGAGAAAGGGATGGACTCAACAAAAAGCAGTGAGAGAGAGAGACCGAAGAAAGAGACAGAAGAACAGATAGGGAGAGAGAGACAGAGAGTGAAAGAGAGAGACACAGGGTCAGAGATAGTGGAGAAAGAGGAAGAGAGAGACGGAGAGAGGGAGAGGAAGGGAGAAAGGCAGAGAGCGAGAGAAGAAGAGAGACGGAGAGAGACAGAGGCAGGTGTGTGGAATAGATACGAGGCTTCCTGGGGGAACCAAGAGAATTATTAAAAACAAAACAAAACAAAGCCATGTCCCCGCTGGGAGGGAAGCCTTAGGTGGCTGGGAAAGGCCAAGGACGTGCAGCCCTCCTGGACATCCAGTTTGCCCTCCCAGATTCCTCACCAGGTAGCAGCGTATCCAGGCAGGAGTGTGATGCTGTGGGGAGCTCCTTGCTAAGACTGTCATCAAAGGCCATTTCCAAGATGTTCAATTAAGGCTCAGCCCCCCTTGCTGGGGGAGTGCGAGGGGCCCAGGGTGAAGGAAGGATCTCGTTCTAGAGTTTTCCATCTCTTCATCTCACAGCCACCTGGCTGTGGAGAGCACGTCTTTGTGTTCCTCTTTCAACCACTTTGACAACAATCTTGAGAATGATTGTTAAAATTTGTCCTGGTTTGAAAGCAGAATCCACTTACAGCAGGAAGATTTTAAGCTTTTTTTGACTAGCCAAAACCACAGAGCGAGCCTTTGCCTTGATTTTCCCATTTGATATTTTTCAATTCCGAATGTAAAAAAAAAAAGGAGAGAGTGGGGTGGGATGGGACCGGCTATCTTCAAAAGGGACATTGAGTTAAACCCACAGTTTTCTCTTTTGTTAATAGTCAGTGCTGTTATCTTATCTGGGTTTATTCTTCTTGGCACTGTTTTCAAAAAATCCCTTTTAGGCACCTAGATGAAGGGTGACCTTACATCATCTTGGTGAAGTTCCCAAGTGGAGAGGTCTGCATGACCAAAACCCCATTTAGCGCCTGGATGCGACAGGCCCACATTTGGCATTTAGAGAATATCTGAAATCATTTACATCCTTTTTGGCCTTGACAAAATCCATAATGCAGTTTCCCAAGCACTTTGCCCCTTCAGTTTCTCAAGTGATCTATTTTCTCAGGGAAATGCAATCCGTATGTTTCTGATTCATTTGCACTGAACTCACCAGATTGCTGTTTCCTAAAAGTCGCTTGGTGTTCGAGGTGGCCGAGGATGCTGTCACAAAGCGCCACAAAGTATGGGAAGCAAAAAGGCTGAGCACTCCCAGTGTCAGACAGGCTCCCGCTCCTCAGTATTGAAGCTCAGAACCTAATCATCTTGGACCAAACTAAATGTTCCTCTCCTTTCCTAAACTTTGAGGCTGATTCCCTCTAAATGCTCAGAAGGAGTTAATAAGAAAAACGTGGGCTGATTTCCCACCTCCCATCTCCCCAGCCCCCTTTCCCTTGGCATAATTCAAGTGCTCAATGTTTCAAATAAATCTGGGGAGGTAGATGACTCTAAGGAGGCCTGACTTAAATCTGATGAAAAAAGTGCAGCCTGGTCTTGGATTTGACTGAGATTGGGCATCTGCCATGGGTACCACTTTCTCTCTACCCGGGAAGGACTAACTGTGTATCATAAATGAAGAATAAATAAAACTTCCGTTAACTAGAAACCAATCCTCAGTTGAAACACAGCCACTCCTACACACAGTTCCCAATTTGTGTTGCTATGTAAAATAGAAACCCCTCATGAAGTACTCTGACAGCAGAGATTTATTCAAAACCACCAATTATTAGCTTGGAAGGGTTGGTGCCCGTCCTTTGGTCTGTAGAACTTTTCACATCTGCATCGAAGTCCTGAGCAATGAAAAGACTTCACAGTCAGAGTGACTGCCCCAGGGCACAGAAAAATTCATTTTGTTCCCTCTTGTGGTGGAAAAATAAATGTGTACATATGTTTTAGAAATATTTTCCACTGGGAGGACGGCAACATCTAGAATTTTCTGGTTGAAAATTTTTAAGTATGTTACCATTAATGTAACCTCCAAAATTCAAGTAACCAGAACATACCCCTGCCTCAAATACTAAGAAAAATAGTGCCATTAAGTTGTTGATTGCTTACATTTAGCAAATGGCTGCACCTGTCTAGGGCCCAGGCTTGTGCTCTCTTCCCTATATCATTCTGCTTCTCCAAGGTGTTTGAAGACAGGCATAAGTTTCTCTATCCAAATGCTGCTTCCTTTGGAAAAGGGATTCCATGACCTCTTCCAGGCTCATCATATTTCAGCCTTCCTCCTCAATCTAACCCTGGATTAAATCAGGGATCCATTGAGAAACCAGGGTAGATGTCCTTCTCTGATGGCTGCAAGGAGAAATCGTGGAGAAATGTCACCACAGCAGGCATAGGGCCCAACAGTCCTGGGCTGGGCAGATGGAGGTGATGCCTGTACTAATCTGCTAGGGGAAGTTCGTAGGGCTTTAGGAGTGGCTTGCAGTGTCGATGCTCACCATCCATCTACAGAAGGGAAATAACCACCCCTGATTCCCAGGGCAGGCCTCACAGTGTCTGCACTTGGACCTGTGTGAGGTGACACTGAGTCTGCAAACAGATTAACCTTCACCGAGGAAACGTCTCTATCATTGTGGAATGGCCATCTTGGATCCTTGAAATGGTACTTTGGACAGGCTTCTGGACAAGACCTTTCTTTTCCTTGTTCTTTGTGTTCTGCGCTTGATTGGTGTTTGCAGAAGAATTACATTGAATATAAACACATCCCACTACCTGAGACTGGTCAGCAAAATCACGTTGAATACACCTCTTGCGGATGGTTCTCATGCTACTGGTGGCCAGTCCAGAAACCCTGGGGAGCTGCCCTTTCCACCATGCTGAGCCTCCCAGAACATCAGATGTCCATATGCACAGGCTTCAAAATGCAGAGCAAAAGCTCTCTGAATTTTGTTCAGCTTCCTAAAATGAATGTGGATTTTGAAAGAAGGTGAAGAGCTAATTTTAATCTTTGTTAACCCTAGGAAAATGGTCTCGGTTACATATCAGTCCAATTATTTATGTGCAATGAAATAACTCAAAATAAAATTAGCAGCTCATGTGAGGTGCTGGGAGGACGTGGGGCTCTGCTGACTTGGTGGTCACATTTGGAGGGGACCAAGAGGACTTGGGTTGGCCTTTCTAGGGCCATGCACTCCTTAACCTTATCTTTGTCTTGATGCAGGGCTTCAGCAGTTGTGAGGGCTTTCTCACTTTCAGGTCTTATTAAATACTCAAACCACTGCGTAAAATGATATCATTACAACTATTTTCTAGGTGAGAATGCTGAGGCTGGAAGGATATTTGTGAGTTGCCCAAGCCAGTGATCCATGTGGCAGAGCACTGATAAAATGGTTATGATGCCCATCATCACCAGTAACAAGGAGGATGGCATTTCTGAGCACTGGGCAGACTCATTTGTTACCTGGATTATCTCCTTTAATCCGATAACCTCAGGAGTTATGGTCTCTCTGTTATGCACGAAGACACAAGGGACAGAACAGACGGGCAACTTACTCAAGTAAAAGGGGGAGGCAGGACTCAGACCCAGGGTCCCTCCTGCCCAAGGCATCCTCTCCTGTGAAGCTCTGCCCCCAGGGACCTGCCCTCTCCATCCTATAGCAATTGCCTGAGTGAATGTCCCAGCAACTTGTCAACTTCCTCTCACCACCCTGCATGCCTCTTCTGCCTGCTAAGCTTCTCTTCCCAAAAGGAAGAGGATGCATATTCCACTTTCCAAGTATGGGTGACAAATTCTGCTGGCTGCTTCAGGTCAGAGGAAGTCAGCAAGTGGAGAAGTTGAAGGATCGGTTGGGTTTCTTGGCATTCCATGCTGACTGGGAGAGGCTGAACCAACCACAGTGAGTGTGTGTGTATATGTGTGCGTGTGTGTGTGCCTGAGAGAGCGAGCCTGAGAGACTGAGAGAGGAGAGATTGCTTTGGCCATCCACAGAGATCCCTCACAATTTAGGTCCTAGCACATGTGAATGGCTCCAAGCCAAGTGCAGGCTCCATTGCCCTGCAGGCTTTCAGATGAGACCCAGATTATAAAAGCAAGGGTGGTTTGAACCCTCACACGAAGCCATGTGGTCAACCCCCCAGAACGAAGAAATGGCAGTGAAAATTTCCAGAACCTATGACCCTGCTTGATCACTGGGGAAGTCTCCAGTCAGCCCTGGCTTTAAACTATAAATGGACCTATGCTTATTTAACCAGGCTCTCAGCAGCACTTTCATCTTCTCATCACAATAGAGCAACTTTAAATGATAAAAGATCACTTTAGATGGCGGGAACAAAATGGATCTGCTTCCGCCGCCGCGTGGGGCTATATGTACTCCGCGTCACACATTCCTGAACGCTCAGCTTCCAAGTGGAGATTTTAGAGCTGAAAATTCAGTGGAGAAACATTTGTGGGTAACAAGCACCAGTCAGTAGGAGGCCGCCCCCACATCCAAAGAATTATTTTTATTTTGATTTTTTAGCACTCATAAGGGAAATAGGTGTTTTTGCTATTATATATATATATATGTATATAAATAAATCGCATCACATACAATGAATTTCCACCATGTGTTGGGGTGAGAGAGTTTTGCTGCAGAGACAAGGAAGAGAAGTGTGAGGGGGAGGGAGAAGGAAGGGGAGAGGGGATTAAAATACAACTTCTGAGGCTCCCTCTAAATTGTACCATCCTGAGCAAAGCAAAGGCTGAATTCTGCATGAGCTGGCCAGGTGCCCACATCTGGCAATACTTAGGTTGTTTTGTAAGCAGGCCATTTCCACACAGCACGCAGAGCCGGGTCCGTCTGGAAAGCATGATGAAGCTGGAGAGGGGCCTGCGGGAACTGGTCGCCAGACGGACACCCCAGGCTTTAAGGGGGGCATTTTTGCTCATTTGATCCCCCCCCCCACCATCCAGCCAGGTGAGAGGAGTCAAGCCCTCCCTGGCTAGGACTTCCCGGGAATTGCTTCAACCCCACACTCATTCCTGGATGAATTGAAAACTGCACCTCTGCTTTGATGTCAGACTTTGAAATCAAATTGTCACCAGGTCTTCCTACATTTCTCAGAGGAAATAAGACCCTTTTCTGCATCTGCAACTTCAGTGCCTTTGAGTGGACCCCCTCCTGCCCACCCCCACCGTTCCCTGCGCTTCCCCTCACCCTGAGATTGCAATCATTCATTCCTGAAAGCCACATCCCAGGCAAGCCCCCTACCTTTGACTCACTACCCTCCGGCCCTGTCACTGCCAGGGCTCAGGAATCCCTGAGTGGGGACCAGAGTGTGAGAGAGCAGCCAGTCGGGACTCCAAGTCTCTTTGCTTCCATGTGTTGTGAACAAGTATTGTCCTGGCCCATTTCCGATGTGGAGCATCTCCTGTCCCACCCAGCCAGTTGAGGGCAATGTGGAAGTCAGGCTATACCTTTTGTTCCTGGGGGAACACCAGAAAATGTGTCAAATGAGCACTTGAATTGGAGTCCACAACAGGGAAAGAAGAGCATCAGACACAGAGAGCAGCCCTCCAGCAAGGCTGGGCATTCGGTGGTGCTTTTATACTCAAGAGAAAAAAAAAGATCTGGGGCCTCTTTTCAAAACCTGTATCTGGTATGATTTACATTTGTCCATAAAAAACACACAGTTGTTCGCATTTGAATTGCTTCTGGGATTTGTGGCTCTAGCAGGAGGCTTTATGACAGTGCTGCATGCGTGCGTGTTTCAGAGTCCGCCAGGCTTGTTTATTTTCTTCTTTAAGGAGGGAGGAGGGAAGATGGAGAGTAACGAGAAGGGCATTGAGAATATGTGTATTCAAATCTGATTTTCATTGCTAATCTCATACTTACATGCCGAATGGTTTAGCTACTACTTTAAATGCCATCCGCTGCGTTTTCTCCTTCCTACAGCTTCTATTTCCTATAGAAATTAGTTTGGGAACTTGACCTACACTTTAACTTTAACTTGAGAGGCTTAACCCAACAGTGTCAATTTCCCCCTAGCTCTCTCCCCCAGCCTCCAGCCTGGTTTTTGGTAAGCCCTGGGGTCAGCTGATCTCTTTCAGCTTCTGCAGAGGATGTCACCCTGACAGATTTAAATGGGTGGGAAGCATGAGGCAGGAATTCCAGAGGCATTTTCTTCATAACTGCTCATTTCTCCACTCCCCTGTGACTCTGGATTAGTAAGACTATATGGAAATCCCTTAATGACCCATTCCACTTGAACCTTGGACCCAGGCATCTTGATGTACTGGCCATACAAAAGCTACGAAGGATAATTCACAGAGTTCCATGACGTGCTACAGCTAGGAGTGCCTAGTGTGCTGTAGGCGTCTCCTTTGCAAGAGGCACTGGTTGGGACTGTGGGTGGGGTGGCATGGCAATGCAAATAATAACAAATAATAAAATCTCTTCTGTTGGATGCTGGAGATGCCTCTTCCAAGCACAGCACCTGGTCTGTCTCATTAGCTTCTGACCTCCAGAGATATCTTAGAGATTCACTGTCAGCCAGGCAGGAGAGGAGCAATGTACCCTCCTCAGCTGGGACTGATATGGACCATCTTCTGCATTTGCAAACTACCAGCCTCTGGATGGGTGGACACAGACACAAAAGGAGTGTAGCAAAGCTATTACATCACGAGCCTCAGCATGGGAAAGGATTGGGCTGGTATCCCAGCTCTGCCTTTGACTAGCCAGGAAACTCCGGATAGGCTGTTGAAACAGTTTTAGGCTTAGATGCCTCATCTGTGAAATGGCCCTAGGGAAGTTCTGAGGATCAGCCGATACAAAGCACATACACTGCTTAGCACAGTGAGTAGCCCATAGTTAGTCCATCCTTTGTAAACAGGGGCAATGCGACCTCCCCAGGAGGCATGATTATGTTTGAGCAACGAATGAATAGCTTTTGCAACATGGTCCTTAAAAAATAGAAATGAATCTATTAGTTATCTAAAGCCTTGCCTTCTCTAAGCCTCAATCACAGCTTATTGAATCAACTTAATGAAAAGGGGCCTGACCTGCTCTAAGAGGAGGGGCTCCCTGGCAGAGTGCCCTGGAGAGGTGGTCACTGGAAAGCTGTAATCTGGCATTTCGACAGCATATCCCAGATGAAGCACAAAGATCACTTATGCTCAGGTCATCCCAAACCCAAACATCACCGCTAAATTCAGAAACCAGATGATGGACGTGGAGTCAGAGCTCACAGAATTGAAACTTGGGTGCCTGGCAGGAATTCTTTGCAAAGCACTGGGAGGATTTCCCTGGAGGCGATCCACAGTGGCGAGGTGGGAGTGAGGACAAGAAGGCACATTCAAGACCTGAAATGGAGCTAGATGGTTAATTGGCATTTTAACTAAACTGAAAGAATTCTGTTGCAATCTCTACAAACTTTGCAGCGTGACCTATTATTGTGAACGGAGTTTTAGAGCTTACGGTAGAAGATATATACAACCAAGAGGTAGTGTTGAGTCATTCTGATCTCCTGAGTGGTTCAGAAATGGTAGAAGTGAAGACATATCCTGCTAAATTCACTGATTTTCAGATGATTCTAAACATCATGATGAAAACAACATGAATGAAAACTTCAGGTTATTTTAGTAAAGCTACTCAGAGCCTTGAGTCAGCTGTGAAGAGGGGGAGGGGCAGCTAAAGCACAGAAGTTCCAGGCTTAGGTCCAAGTTTCACCTTCCTTGGGTGGTTCTCTCTCTTCACTGCTGTAATCACACCAAGGCCGCTGGGACGTTGTTCCCCCTTTACCTCTCCCACAGGAATGCAGACAGGGACACTTTCCTTAGTTCCTTAGAACAGGATGTCAAGTTCAAAAGTGTTTGATTAAAAGTTGGAGGCTAGTTGACGGATAACAAAGAGAATGCAAGGGGAGAGAATACCACATAACTGGCTTTGGAAGCGGAATACCCTCCCTGCAGGGAGACTGTTCACCCAGCCAAGGGGATGGCAGCCTTCACTTACAAGCCCCCAGAGAGCAGCCACGTCCAGATAGAGCTGTCCCCACTGAACGGAGTAAACAACATGTCTGCGCCCGAAAGACACGTGAGAGGGGGGTTGGGGGAAAGACGGGTGTTTTCCTCAGAGGCCTGACAACTTTGCTCTAGAAGCTACTGTGGTCTGTTTTCCTCTGACAAACTGGGAGGGGGTGGGGACTTTGACAACTTTGCCACCACCTCCAGAATAAAAGTCATTAAGTATAATCTGGGTTAGAAGGATTCAGGTGACAAAGGGGCAAGCCTTATTCCAGAGTTCTGCAGTCAGGCCAATTGACCCGAACACCAAATTAGAGTCCAGCTCGAGTCTCATGAATCCACAATAGAGCTTTATTCTTTGGCTTCTAGACTCACCGAGATCTGTTTCAATAGTTAGTAAGTTTGAAAACGCCTGAGAAATACCAGCAGCAAGTATTTCCCAAAGAAAGAAAGTTACTTTAATAATTGCCTACGAAAGAGTTCAACTAATTGGTGCTTTCCATCATTGTGCTTTTGTGAAGTGAGAGAGTGTGTCAGAAACTACTGACTGTCCCCCAATATTTCTTCTCCCTTTTGTTCTCTTTGCTATAGAACGTACTACTTTTTTTCCCCCTGGTGTTTTGGTTTGCAAAAGCTGCCAGAAGGCGATACACCAGAGTCAGAATGGCTTTTAAAAAGGGGAACTTATTAAGTTGCAAGCTTTCAGTTCTAAGGGTGTGAAAATGTCCAAACTAAGGCATCAAGGGAAAGATAACTTAACTCCAAAGAAAAGGCAGATGAATTTCAGGTTTCTCTCTCAGCTGGGGGGCACATGGCAATGTCTGCTAGCTTTCTTTCCTCATTTCAGAAAGCTTTCCTGGGAGCGTTTTCCTTCTGCATCTCCAAAGGTCTCTGGCTGTGTGGGCTCTGGTGGCTCTAAAGCTTTTTCCAAAATGGCTCTCTCTTAAAGGGCTCCAGTAAGCAACCCCACCTTGAATGGGTGGAGGCACATCTCCATGGAAACCATCTAATTGAAAGTTACCACCCATGATTGCTTGGGTCATATCTCCATGGGAACAATAAAAATGATTCCACCCAGCAATATTGAATGAGGATTAAAGGACATGGCTTTTCTGGGGGTGCATGATAGCTTCAAACTGTTACACCTGGGCAAATGCTGCCAGCTCAAGGCTGCTTTTCCCAGTGACTGGTGGAGTTAGGTGTGGCCCTGTTGCCACATTCCAGCTAATAGAATGTAGGTGGAGGTGAAATGGCTAAAAGGAAGATGCTTGATTCTGCCTTTTCACACATGCAAAGAACCCTTGCCCAGGCATAGTGAACAAATAAGATAAGAGAGCCCTGCATCTTGGGGAACTTCACAAGCAAACCATCTATCCACTCTTCAATCCTGTTTGAGCTACTGAACTTTCAGGGAGTGTCTCAGTCTGTGCCCTAATGATGAAGAAATCAATCTGAACTCCAAGAAGTCTGGAAGTGCAGCTTTTAGTTTTCCAACCTCCCCAACTCGACTGACCTTTATGTGAATGTCAAGAAGCCAAAGTGTGGATGGTGGACATTGGCTTCTGTCTTCCTTCTAGATGAAGAGCCTGGAAAGCTAAAACTGCAGCTCCTACGATCTCTGGCAGTTGGTGTCGAAGTGCATTAGATTCTATCGAATTATTTGTAGGAGATTTGGAAGGTGGAAGGGGAGGCAGAAACTATTTCTTTTCTGCCCTGTTTTAGCGGTTTAACAGCAAGTTATATTGTAGAGTGAGATTGTGTCTGGCATGGCTTGTTTGCTTGGTGCTCGGTTTCCATTCCAGCTCCTGGCTGTACAGAGGCGGTTGTCCTGGGGGTCACAGGGGCTTCTAGAATCTAGCCCAGCTTCAACGAGACCGCACAGATAAGTGTCCTCTCTAGTGCCAGTTCTGCTCTGCTCTGGAAGCCACTCCCAGAGGCCCCGCAGAGACTTCGCTGCCATTGCAAGGGTTTTGTAAGTGCCCATTTTAAGCCATTCTTGCTTAAAATACCTAGAGTGATTCCTCTGAGTGTGTGTATGTGTGTGTAAGGTTGTGTATACACGTGATAGCTTAGAGGTGTGGAATACGTTCTTAAACTCAATGCCTTCCATTGTAAATAGGGTCTTTTAATGAGCTCACCTCAGTTCAGGTGTGACTCAGGGAATCAGGACGGCTCTTAAGTCTATCACTGGAGGCCTTATAGGGAAAGCCTCAGAAAGAGAGAAGCCACGACGGAGCAGCCAGAAGCTGGAAGTCAGCAGGACCCGAAGAGAAGAGAGAAGCCAGGAGAGACCGCCATGTGCCCTGCCAGGACTAAGCCTCACCGGCAGCCAGACCTAGAATGCCAGTCTCCTGGGAGAAAGCATCACCTTGATGACGCCTTGATTTTGCACTTCTAGATTCAAAGCCGTGAGCCAATAAATTCCCATTGTTTAAGCCAATCCTTTGTGTGGCATTTGCTTGAGCAGCTGGGACACTAAAATAGCATGTTTCACTGGACTCCTCTGATGAAGGCAGTTTAGCATTCTTCCATACGAGGGGAGCATTGCTTTTTCAATTAGTGGTCCAGTTATTTGCAATACTTGCCATTTCTATTATGCTTTATCATGGCCAGACATGTTACGTATGTCATCTCATTCAAGCTTCACAGTAGCCTTGTGAGATGGGCAGGGCAGACAACTTCACGGATGGGGAAACTGAGGCAGCCACAGAGAAGCCACCTCCAGACATCACACTCAACACACAAGTGGCAGACCCTGGGCTTTTAAGTTCTAGTCCAGTCTTTATCTCATTGGTTCTCAAAAGGGCTGGCTCTCAGCTTTCCACTCATAACCGTCCCATTCTATAATTCTGTTACAATGCTGCACGTCAGCGTTATTTTAGTTCTCATAATTCATCATTATGAATATAATTCAACATATAATGTCAACATGTGACATTAAAAGGCTAGTTTTTTTTTTTAAAGCAGTCACTTTAAAAAGGTTAAACTCCATGCAAATTATCTTCTGAAACTTTTTTCTGTTAATCATCCTTAGATCATCCTTCTCTCTGGTCTGATGCATTATTAAGATACAGAATAAGAAAATGTATTGGGGAAGAGAGCTGACCCAAATATATTTCACTGGGAAGCACCCCTGGAGTCTCCTGTTTTAATTTCTATTGGTTTGTTTACCACTCGGGAAAAAATTGCCTAACACCCTTTGATTTCAGATAGTTTTTCCATGAAATGCACAGACACCATATCCGGTTAATGCTGTGGAATCTGCGTCCTGTGTCGACATTCTAGAAACTCTCCTTTGGCTTGGGGCCTCTCGGAGCAGAGATAGTTTTGGAACTTTGGTTGGTCTTATAAAACTTGGTGCTTTCTTGTTTCTGCTTTCCCCCAGGGACTCAGTTCTCCTAGCTTCTTTGGGAACATCTGAGGTAAATAAATGCCTGGACCACTTTTAAGGGCTTGAATTGAAGGGGACCTGAAAAGGACAGAGTTGGCCTGGGGAGCCATTGCATGGCTTCTCTGCAGCCAGAGTGCCTGCCAGCCAAGGCCCTCTCCTAGCTGGGTGCAGAGAGCAAGGCCACTGGACACTGTGGGCAGCCTCGGGGACAGACAGACAGGTGACACAGCTGGCTACTGCTACAGCAGTGGGGAACTAGGGGCCACAACCCCTCATCCCAGAAATCAGGGTGTGGTCTCCCCTCTGTGGATAAGAAGGCAGGTCTGTGAGCCTTTTCAGGCCCCTTCTAGCTGCAAGTGTCCCTTCCATGGCACTGGGAAAAGATAGCTGAGAGACCAGGGGAACCAGAGTTGAAAGTTAGCTTTTAACTTGTATTTTGTTTCCCCATTAAATATACGTGTTGCTCAGATTTCAGAGGCAGCTCCCCCTGCAATGGAGACCACTGTAGAAAGCTCGGCCTCAGGTACAGCCGGCAGGCACAGAACCCCCTGCTAAGGAGGTGCCAGGACCCCTCCAGGCAGCACCCCTCACCGTCTGTCCCTTGACCACCCGTAGTCCTGCTTCTGGCTTGGAGTGTAACCCCTTGAGAACGCAACCTTGCTGGGAGGCTCACCCTCACTCCCACGTTATCTGGTAAGCTTGTCCAACAGGTCATTTTATGAAGGGGGTGGGGTGTTGGGGTAGTGGGGGTGGCGGTTCGAGGGCATGAGGGGCTCCAGGTGAGAAGGTCAGAGGAGAAGGGGGCATTCAGGCTGAGGGGGGTTGTCCTGCCTCTAAGGAGCCTGCCCAGAGCTTGGGAATGGAGTTTCTGCTTCGAGGGGAAATTTGCTGGGAGCTGGTGGGGGAGGGGAGCTGCTCTTAACTAAGGGGGGACTCTGGATTAATGGGAGCCTGCGCTGATTTGGGGAAGGGAGCTGCTCTTAGCTGGGGTTAGGTCCCTGCTTCTCCCTCAGTCTGATGGGGAATTGGGGTGTGGGCCAGTGAGGCCCATGCAGGGTTTGGGTGCAGAGCTCTGTTTGCCCAGAAGACCCCCTAATTCCATTCTGATCACTTCTGGGTCATGATGCAGTTTCCTTTTGTTGTCTGGGTGGTTGGTTTGTTTGCTTTAAGAGTTCACATTTCCTGTGCCTGGGGATTTCAAAAAAAACTTCCAGCTGGAAGGTCCTTGGAAGGAGTCCCCACCCCCACCCTCCGCCTGCCCCCCACTTTCCCATCTCCTACCCCAACCAGGAAATTTCAGCCGCCTTGCATAGGCTTTATTATGGGATTTTGGAGCTTTTGTTTGTTTGTTTGTTTTCAGAGTTGAAATCACTGAAGAATGTTTCTTCTGGCGGGAATTCAGGCGCTTAAAGAAACTTTTTTGTTTTACAAGGTAAAATTCAACCAAGGGGACAAAAGTTCCTTCTTCGGAGTGAGAGTTAGGTTGCTCACAGATGCTGGAGGAGAAGTAGGAGCTTTTGGGGAAGGGCCATGCAGAAAAGGATAAAGTTTAGCTAGATGAAAGGCCTTTTGGGGGGTAGCACCTTTACCTCCAAAGTTGTAGTGCTTTTTTTTTTGGCTTTTTCAGCCCCCAACCATGGATGGGGAGAGGCATGCTCTCCTTTGAATGTTATCTGCTCTGACCTTATTAGATTAATTAGCTGCTACTTCAGGAAAAGTCTGAAGACAGAAGGCAATGCTATGCAAGATTGAAGCATTATCTTACTTACATTTTTATGCTTATTTTACTTCTGACTGTATCAGCTTCCCTGCTCCCTGCAGGCAGTTTCTAAGTGGAAGCAGTCAGCTCTACCACCCCCACCCTCTGCCCTGCTCCTTTGTTCCACCCACGGGCCCCTCTCTGGGCCAACTTCACACCAGCCCTCCACAGACCACCTGCAGGTCAAAGCTTGTAGTGCTGCACCCCACCCACACTGTCGGGCCCCTTTGATCCCTGTCGGGCCTTCCCCATGAACTTGGACGTCAACAAGAGGGCTGGGGAGTCGTGTCCCAGGGTCCGGAGGATTCTGGGAGAGAAGGAAAGGGCAGGAGGGAGGAAGCCAGGCTGAGAAATGCCCTGTGGGTGTGTGGGGACAGTGTGCTCAGAGGTTGCACCACCCCCTCCCCAGCACCGCTCCCTGTTGGTTCTTTCATCTGTCTGAAGGGAGGGGTGGGAGGTTGAATTCTGGACCCTGCAAACACATGTTCTCAGTCTTAATCCATGTCCCTGTGGGTGGGAACCCAGTGTAAAGAGGGCCTCTTGGAGATGTTATTTATAGTTAAGATGTGGCCCAACTGAACCTGGTAGGTCATCATCGGATTCTTGGAGGCCTTATAAAGATAGGGAAATCAGAAACCAGAGTCAGACAGCCACAGAGAAGAGCCAGGGGCTAGAAGTCAGCAGGAACGGGGAAGAGACAGTGAAGGACGTGGCGTTGGGTTGGGAAGCCATGGATTGCTGACGCCCGGAACGCTACCAAGAGGAAGCAAGCCTTCTTCTGAAAGCCTGAGCCCTTAAGTTCCTGTTGTTAAGGCAGCCTGCTGTGCAATATTTGCATTAGCAGCCTGGCAAACCAAGATAGGAGGGAAAGGCTCACTTTGCCAAAGAGTCACTGTATGTTGACCCTCCACCCAAGAAGGAAAGGAAAATCAATCCCCACCACCAGCAGAAGAGGGCCATTCTCCCCTCCCCATGTTGCCATCCACCTATAAGATTAGGGCTCTCTCCTATTGAAAATGTTGGAAAGGAAGTGTCCTCCCTTCTCTGCACCCCTTCATACTTCACTCAACCCTCCTTCTGGTCATCTCTCCCAGTGATCAGATTGGGAGAGTGGTCATTCCACAGCTAAGCACTGGCTTGTTCTCTCTCACCTGGAACCTTCCTTGGAGCCACAGGCCTTCCCCTGTCACCTCTGCTTCCAGTTGGTAAGCACACCCGGTGGAGAACCTGACCTAGGGCGGGAGACCCCAGACCCTGCCTCTGGTTCCTGGGTGCTGTACACTTGACAAGTACATGCAGGGCACCATGTCCGTGTGGCTGTCCATCTGCCTGGCTTCCCAGAGTCTCGACCTAAGAACAACTGGTTGGAAACTATTCTGCTGCCCATCTACATATTACAATCTGGTTCCTGTGCCCATTTCTCATTTGGTCAGAATTTGCAGAAAAGATGAAATTAAAAAAAAAATGGCTAAGATTTACTGAGCACTTAGTATGCATCAGGAAAACACTGGATGAAGAATTTAGGTAAATATCCCAAAGTCACCAGTTGGCCAGTGTGAGAGCCAGCCTTACCTCAAAGCCCACAATTTTAAACCTTCAAAAGGGCAGAAAAAGCCAAAGGCAGGAAGCTGGAGACACACAGGTAGCCCTGAGAGAAGCCACGCTTGGCAACCCTTCACACAGATGCAAAGAAAGTTCTGTTCCCTGTTCTCCACTTGATCCATGCCCACATTCCCTGCTACAAGAAGTAGAGATTTGTCAATCCACACAGCTTGGATTTTCTGGGATATCCCCAATTTCAAATATTCTTTCTCACTGCCAGGCCCTTCTAGTGCAGTTCTCCAAATCGAGGGGATGTAAGTGTAGAGATTTTGGAAGCTTGGACCATCTGTCAAAATTGTGAAAACATCATTATTCAAGGAAGGGAACTCCCAAATGCAATGTTGGAAAGTTGGAGCTAAGAGAGATGTGGAGTCTTCAAGAGAGAAATACCAAATTGAAGAATTAGAAAAAATGGACAGAGCATTTCATTTGCAGTGTTTTAAAACTCTCCAGCTCTGCTGGGGCTGAGGAGCAGGCAGGCAGCCTCCCCATGTACGGGGCCCCACCTACAGTTGCATGGTGTGCAGACAGGTGGGCACACAGGGGTGCTGCCTATGGGCTGCACAGCCCTTGGATCAGGGGACCTCCTTCCCAGGGAGATGAGGGTGTTTCTGACATCACTAATGTAGGGCCTGCGAAACTGGGGAGAGTTGTCATGGGGGACCCCACAGTCTGAAATGCTTTGTGAGTGCTTTGCTGTCCCAGGTAACACTCTTCCCAGGTGGTCCCACTAAGACTTTATTTGCAGAAGAGTAATTAAGTCTTTGAGCCTAAAGTTGGTATCCAACATCACTGGTGTCTGACTTCTGGGCGCTTCTGGGGTGGAACTGGATGGAGAGGTTCCAGCCGTGTTCTGTCAGTGTGCAGGGAAAGTCCAAGGGAAAGGAAATGGAACAGGTGGATCTGAGTTTCAAGCCCACAGTGCAGCCCTGGCTCCTGGCTCCACGTCTCCAGGGACTGGCTTTGAAAGTCTACCCTGGTCCCCTCCTCAGCAGCAAGAGCACCTGCAGTGGCCAGTCCTGATCATTTGGGACTGACCACATCTACATGGATGGCTTGAGAGCCTCAGGAAGAGGCACAACCTTCCAATTCACCAAGGCCTCTTTGACAGAACTCTTGACTCTGCCTTTTTCCTGTCACTCTACAGCACCCCCACTTCCCTAAAGGCTCTCAAGCTTGTCTGGCAATCTTGCCATGGTCAACAGCTGTTCCGAGCACATCCCTTTCTAAAAGGGAGGAATGGGGAAGAAAGGGGAGGGTCTAGAAGTTGTAGAATTTCTGCCTCTTCCCATTTCTTATCATGCAATCTATTGCTGCCACTGCTACTGCAGTGTAGCTCTCTGGCTCGTGTAGAGGACCTCCATGAATTTTCCAACCCTCGCATCCAGGAGGCCCAAGCCCCAGTTTAAGCAATACTGGAGTAGCTAGTAATAGTCTACCAAGTCTATGAAATAAAGTAAGCAGGCTACAAGTGCATTTCTATCCAAAGAAAAGCTTTACAACTGCCTCTTTGGAAACATTCTTTGCAGAGTATGTCATTTATTAGGAAGCTCATTCTGGATAATGCCATAAAAAGGCCTACCTTAGCTCATATGCCAAATCTTTAATCAAATAACAATGTATAGCCAGTGCCTGCCAAAACTCGCTGGATCAAAGCCACCACAATTTCCCCCTACAGGGCTGAAAGAAGATGGAATCCAGTGTATCCACACAGAATGAATGAATAAGAGAGCAAAGAAAGTTACTCAGTGAATCTGGTATGAGTACCTTCAATGATAAAAAGGCTGTTTCTTCATATTAATATTTTATTGTGAAGAGGCCATTGCCAACTGGCTTGCTGTGTGAATGAGCAGATTCTGTCATTCTAACCTCAAATGCTGCTGCCTTTAACAAAGCCCATGCAAATGTTCTCTACATCAGTCCCAGTCATAAGTGGTTTTTAGAGGCAATATTTGTAGGTTGGAAAAAAATCAGGCTAAGTGTCCATGTCAGAAGAGGACATGAAAATGAAGCAAATTATACCTTCCATGAAAATACTTATCTCAAATTCCAGATGGTGATAAAATCTAACTGAAGTAAATTTTAGATTGGATTTTTCAGATTTTCTAAGTGGGAAAGGCAAGTTATATGAGACCTTCCCTTCATCTGATTTTTTTTTCAGTAGTTCCATACTTATAAGAACATTTTTCTGTAGGATTCAGCTCTTGCCTGGGTTTGTATACCTTTTCCAATATGGTTCCTTGGAATGTCAGTCAGGGAGCACAGTTGACCATTTGGAGGGCTACCTGATCTAAATCCTAAATTTCTAAAGATTCTGATATTTCTAGGGCACCTGTGTGTAAATGTAGAGATCAGTGAAGACAAACATCCCTCCATAGATCCATCCATCAATCCATTGATCCATTGATCTATCCATCCATCCATCCCAACATCCAGTTATTTAATTATACAGAAAAGATGTTGGGGGAAGAATGTCTTTGAACTGGTCTTAGAAAAATGTGTTCCACAGGAAGTTATAAGTGACGCTCTTACTGATAGGAAACAGAGCATGAAAGATTCAGGAAAGGTTTGTACCTCAAGAATAGAAAAAAGATTCTCCAACCCAACAAAATCTCTGACTGCTTAGTCTATGATACATGTGTTAGAGGAAGTCATAGCTGGCTTACAGCTGAGAAGGGCTCATGATGTTTAAGCTGCATGAGTATCCCAGAGGGTATCAAATATTGGGACTGCGAGTGTCCCATGGGACCACCCCAAGACCATGAGGAATGCAGGTAGCAGAGGAAACAGACTCAAAGAAAGTTCTCTTCATTTTTTTTCAGCCACTGTTGAAGAGGTAGAGGACACTCAAATGGTCAGGAATTTGGTAGTGGGCCACGGGGGTACTTTTCAACTTAATGTGCCAACCTCAATGTTGATATATATCATTTCATATTAATTCAGTGTCTTAATGAAATCCTGTGCTAAGAGATTTTTATAGGAAATACTATCTGATTCAATTTAGTATTTAAGACAAGTAAAATATACAGCAAACAGAGTGACGTACTCATACAATTCTTCATCTGGGCCTTTCATATCTATAAGAATTGGTATGAAGGTCATTCATTCAACAAACATTTCTTCTTCAGTAGTCTGCCTCATGCTATCTCACCAAGTTGGGTGTCAGGTGGAAACTGGCCGGTGGCTACAAAGAGAAAGAACAATTCATGCCAGCCCACATAAGCTGCTCACAAATGCCTATCCTTAGTCATTCTATAAGTCATGGTGACACTAGCTGCTGTATGCTGTAGAGCTGAAATCTCAGTGGCATAACAGAACCAAGTTTACATCTCTTTTGTGCAAAAACACCAAACAGGTTTTCCCGGTCAGTGAGCAGCCTTTCTCCAAGCGATAATTAGACCCAATCCCTGTCAGTCTTATGGCTCCATCATCGTCAATACCTGGCTTTCACGTTCTTTGTAGCTATCTGCACCAGATCAGAAGGAGAAAGCATGAGGATGACACACAAGAAGTCTTAAAGCACCAGGCCTAGTAGCATCATCACTCTCTCCTACTCCCCATTAAGCAAAACTATCACACGGCCCTACCATCCCACAAGGAACACAGTGTTTTGTAGGTGTGTGTCAAGGAGGCAGAAGACATGCAATGTGATGAACATTTCTTGAAAGCTTGCAATGTGCCCAGTACTGTGCTGAGCAGCCATGACTGTTGTCCATGTTTTACAGAGAAGTTAAGTCCTTTCTCCAAGGTTTGCAGCTACCAACTGGCCAAACTGAGATCACCATGAGGTGCTGTGATTCCCGAGCTCACAGCCTCATCCACCGTGCAGTCCTGCCACCATGCTCCACGTGAGGAACTTGGTGGTGAGCTGCTGTGAGGACATGTGTCACCTCTCTCCAGCAAAGAACTGGTAACATGGACACAGCATCTGGAGCAGTGTTTAATTGAAGGGGGAGGCTCTTCTCAAATTCTAGAGGTATGTTCAATGAGATCTACTTTGAGAAGAATTACCGAAGAGAAATAAAAATCTCTCTCCAATGGACTTCCAGTGAAGGCAGTGCCACAGTCTTCCTCGATATCTTTATCTAGGACCAGATTAGCAATTTCCTTTTTATAACTCATGCTTCAGGTTGTGTAAATTCTAGGACTTGCTTCACTAAAGATTGAGAACAGCTCAGTCAATCCCTTTCCAACTAACTAGATATCACATAATATATACTTTTATTAATGTTTTTCTTTTTTCCCCTCAAGGCTATCATTTCATTTTCTTGCCTGATCTTTCCCCATAGGGTCTCTTGTCCAGCATTGCCATCATTTTGAGGATAGACTTACAGTCCATTTTCATTAATTCCAGGGACCTAGGATTGAACAGACAGCACTGACCCAAGGGCAGGAGGGCTGGATTCCAGGGGCTAATTCTGCCTCTAATTGGTTGATCTTGGGCAAGTGGCACAAATTTTCTGAACACAGGTTCCCTTAGCTGAAAGAAAAATGAGTAGGAATAGTTGATTTCTGAATTTCTTCTACTCTTAAAGTTCTTATAAGTCCTAATATCTCTATTCCATTTTTTTCCACTCTTTACTTATAGCGCACCAATCCAAATAGAAAAAGAATCTGTGCTAAAGTAGAATTCTGATGGCCCATTAATGACTTGGTTTGTGGGCACCAGAATCTTGACTCTGATCAAGACTAGACTCAAGACAATCAAGACCCGTCCAGGTTAGTTATCTATATTTGACTATCCTGCACATGTGTGTAGGGGCAGGGTGGGGTGGGTAAGATAAGAGGCAAAGACGGTTAACTCAGGACTTTTTTTCACAATTAAAAAAATTTTGAAGAGATCTTTAGATGATTCAAAAGTCTAAACAGTATTTAAAAATCTAGATTGAGAAGTCTGACTCCCTCTCATATTCCCTTCCACCTTGTTCTCCATCATCCTGTTATCTCTACTCCCTGCAAGTAACCACTTCCATATTTTTCTTGTATATGTTTGATTCCAGTGTTTTGTATATAAATATAAGCAAGTATATTTTTATCTCTCTCATTTGTAATCATACTTCTTGCACTTTTTTCCTTTTTAATTTTTAACTTTGAAATACTTTCATGCTTACAGAACGATTGTAAAAATGATGCAAAAACATTACAGAGAACTCCAGCATAACCCCCAACAAGATAGGGCCACCAACTTCTAACCTTTTTCCATGTTTGCCATATCATTCTGTTGCTCTCTGTCCATCTCTCTCTATCTGTCTATCTATCTATCTTTCTATCTCTCCTAAACATTTGAGAGTTGCACACTTAGTATTTTCATGTATATTTCCTAAGAATAAGGAAGAAGTGCTTCTGTACTTTAAGTACAGTTTTCAAGTTTGTTTAACATTGATGTATAACTTATAATCTATATTCAATTTATTCATATGCCCTGATAATGCCTTTTAAAGAATTTTGTGCACTTTTATGTTTTTTTCACCTAAGTCTTTGACGTCTTTCTGCATTGGTATTTAGATAATGGACTCATTGTGTTTTTTTTTTATTAATTTTTTTATTTTTTTAAAATACCAAAAAAAACACACCAAACAAACGCAAACATTCATAACTTTTGATCATTCCATTCTACATATATAACCAGTAATTCACAATATCATCACATAGTTGCATATTCATCATTATGATAATTTCTTGGAACATTTGCATCTATTCAGAAAAAGAAATAAAAAGACAACAGAAAAAAAATTCACACATACCATACCCCCACCCCTCCCCCCATCGATCACTAGCATTTCACTCTAAATTTATTTTAACATTTGTTCCCCCTATTATTCATCTTTATTCCATATGTTTTACTCATCTGTTGATAAGGTAGATAAAAGGAGCATCAGACACAAGGTTTTCACAATCACATAGTCACATTGTGAGAGCTATATCATTATACAGTCATCTCCAAGAAACATGGCTACTGGAACACAGCTCCACATTTTCAGGCAGTTCCCTCCAGCCACTCCACTACATCTTGACTAACAAGGTGATATCTATTTAATGCGTAAGAATAACATCCAGGATAACCTTTTGACTCTGTTTGGACTCTCTCAGCCATTGACACTTTATTTTGTCTCATTTCACTCTTCCCCATTTTGGGTGAGAAGTTTTTCTCAATCCCCTGATGCTGAGTCTCAGCTCATTCTAGGGGTTTTCTCAATCCCTTGATGCTGAGTCTCAGCTCATTCAGACTCATTGTGTTTTATAGCTGCATAATATTCCATTATATGGGAGTATCATAATTTACCCAACCAGTCACCTACAAATGGACACTTGCATTGCCTCTGATTTTTTGTTATGAAAAACAACATTGCAATATATAATTTTGTAAATATGTCATTTTGCATGTGTGCAATTACTTCGGAAAGATAAATTCCCAAAATACAATTGCTAGGTCAAAGAGTAATTGCATTTGAAATTTTATTACATGCTGCCAAATACCCTCGGTGGGGTTGTATTATTCTTATGTTTCCACCCTCAGCATATGAGAGTGCCTGCTTTTCTGCAACCTCTCCAGAGTGGGTTGTCAAATCTTTGGACTTTTGTCAATCTGATAGGGGGAATTGGCAACTCAGGACAGATGCGATCTTATTTTCTCTGTCTACGAATGAAGAACTCAGGGTCTTTGAAGACAGCAAAAGGATTTGTTAAGAATGACTGAGTCTACAGCACCATAAGAACTATACTTGATTTACTACATGTACTTACTAAGCCAGTGGTTCTCACCGTGATTGCATGTTGGAATCACTGGGAGCTTTGAACAAGTATGGAAGTCTAGGTCTTATCCAAGACCAATTAAAACAGATCCTCCAGGAATCAGACTTCAGCTCTTTGACTACTAAGTTAATGTTATCTACCTCTTGTATCTATGTGTTTGTTTGTCTTTTCTCAGATGTGTTCTTTCTGTTGCATCTGAGACTGGCTTCCATCTTCTTCTTTTCTCTAGGCATGGGAGGGACATTTAAAGTAGTTTTGGTAGCAAGCATTGCTTCCTACTTGGAAACTAGGCTGTGAACACTCTTTGTTGTGTGGCGCGTCGTAACAAGTCCCATGTAGCAACTTCAAACATCCTCCTTGCACAGTGATTAGCCTTGCATCCTTCCCACACACCAAGCAGGGCACATTCTCACGTTCATTCTCTTATGCTTTGCTAGAGTAGAAATGATTTGAATTTCCAGGAACTAACATTATTCTAATGCAAATAATTTATATTGACAATATATATATATTCACACAATAAGCATTTGTATGTGTTTATCTATTAATATATACATGTAGATATATGTATATAGATATATATTTTTTAGAAATAAAATTTTAAGATTGTGAAATTCTCTACTGCATCAGTTTTGAAACATCTCCTAAAACTGAGAACTGTAGTTTAGGAATATCTCTGATACATCTTTCAAAAATCATGGTTGCTGTTAGCGCTGAGATTCTTTCCCTTGAATTCCAGGGAAACTTCATGGGATGATCGAAATGGCCCAAAGGCTATAACTTCTAAAAATGTGTCTGCTTCTGTCCCCCATCCCACAGAAAAGTCAGTTAATCTGTTTCTTCTCCCAGTAGGGAAGTGAGTTGGCTTCAACAATGGAGGAATTTGAGGGGGTTAGGAGAGAAAGAGTGAGTGCTGATTCCTTTGCAGTGGAGACAGCTTATTTTAGGATCAGAGGTAATTACCCCCTCAGCCTCGGGGCTGCCCCAGGGGTTCCCAACCACCCCCAGCAGGTATGGAAGCTGAAGCCACCAAGATATTTTCCAGTTTAGGAGCCTCTTTTTGACAATGCCTGTCTCCTCACCCCAGGGGCAGGGACACTCCTTAACCACTTGGTGTGACTCCATTCAATGTCAACTTCTCAAGTAGACAACATTCTTCAGAGATAAGGATCACTTAGTAAGCCCCTCGCAAGGGCGTAAATATCAAGTAGGAACAATGCTGTTAACCAAATGAACTTGGGGTGAGGCAATTGAGATCTCTTTTTGTGAATAATGGATCATTTCCCATTCTTTTTTTAATTGTCTTAATGAACCCAAAGTTCTGTTTCTGACTGCTTCTTTGACTTAGAAAGGTGAGTTATGGACTTTAAGAAGAGGAGAACTCTACTGCTTTTACTGTCTTCAAGTTCACAGATTTTGCTCTCATGAGAATACTGACAACTTCATTACAATAAGGGCAATGGTTTCTTTCCCTCTCCTGCTGAAGGGATTGCCCTATCTTGTAGATGACAGCAGGACAGGTCACATACATGCACAGAAAGATATAGAACACTGGCTAGCAGTGCCATTCACTGCACTGCTATTTTGGGAAGCAGTTGTTGAGGCCGTGGAACACTGCCTTACCCAAAGAGGAACCCTGAGCCAGGAGTTCTCAGGGGGCCATTTTTCTTTTTGATCATAACATCCATGGACTAAGACCCCAACTTTAGGTTGACCATGTTGAGAATTCGAAAGTTTCTTTAAGAACAGAGAATATGTGTCTGTGTATCTGAAAATCATACAGAAGGAAGGGAACTTTTAAAATTAGCCATTTTGAAGTGATGGAGTATGATTTCCTTCACAACCCGAGTTCCCCAAAATATCTTGCCAAACAAATCCCCCATGGCGCTCTATAGCATAGAGATAGATTTTCATTCTTTGGGAAGTTTCTGGTGGGAAAAACAAACAAGATAGTTGTTCAGCATCACAAATGCAAAAATATTTACGGACTAGATTTTAATTTCTTTACCTGTTTGTGTGGGCACTCACAATGCCCGAACCAAATACTGGTCTGTTTTTCTTTTGGTGGCATCTACAGAAATTGAGATTTCCCCCAATGGTTGACCTCTCCTCGACCTCTTTCTTGCCTCAGTGCTACTTATGTGATAGCAAACCTTTAATTCAGAGTAATTACATGGTCATCCTAGATACTGTTTCTTTTCCCAAAGTGTGTCTCCCTTTTCTCAGTGACTATGAGACAGACAGAGAGGAACAGTGCTCAGAAAAGAGCTGCAAAATTAGGATCCAGAGAAGTTTGTACGTGGTGACCTGAAGGCCTCTTTGGTGCCAGATGCGTTTCCCGCCTCCAGTGTTTTCCATTTCCAGTCCCCAAAGAGAAATCTTACCACAGCTCCTTCCAAACTCACCAAGGCTCTCATTATATTTTCTACATGAAACCTCAGCACTCAAAACGAATCATTTCAGGATGAAAATGAAAAGATGTGAAAGCTGCTGCCAACTGGAATAATTAGAGGAACAGACAGGATCCCAAACAGTGCCTCATCTGCCCTCTCCCCAAAGATGTGAGATATGAGTCTGAGAGTTTAGCTTTAGCCAACACTGTGCCACTCACTCTGTGTGCCCAGCCCTGGAGGTTCCTCCTTTTCAGCAGTTCTGACGGGAAGAGAGGGGTTAGACACCTCTGCAGGAAGCCGGCCAATGCCAACACTTTCCAATTCACCTCTGCTCTTTAGGTTTATCCAAAAAGGAACACAGGGAGTATCATGTTTCTGAAATGGATCACAGGCTCAGCTGGGCGATACTCAAAGACTCCGCACTTCTGGCTGCCAAAGAAGTTAAGTCCAGAATTTAAGTGGAATTCTGCAGAACTAGTACATTGATAGGTTGTTGAATCAAACGTCTTTCAATGGGCAATTGATAGTGCACGTGGGGAAACCTACCCTGTGCCCATCCCAGAACCAGAGTGGAGGGTCTGGTGCAGAGGTAAGGCCTGTCAGGACAGACCACGTTGAGTTCAAGAATTGGATATAGGCCAGACAGGTGTTATTTAGTTCAGAATTATCATGAGCCTAAGTATTTGCATCAGATTGTGCACTCAACCTCATTTGCTGGTAATCATTAGAAACCTCCTTCCCTGAGGGATCAATTAGTGGGGAGGGTAGGCAGATTTCAGATAGGGGAAAGAAACTACAGAAGGTAACCGATTGGTCTGCCTACCTGGCCAAGTTCAGGCAGGTCAGAAGCCCTGGGCTGGGCTGGAGCAGCGGGGCCAGAGAAGGGCTCTTAATAGAGGTTAAGATGTGGAAGCCCAGTGACATGTCAGCTGATGGCCCAAGATTTGAATTTCTTTCATATCCCTCCCATTACAAGAGCAGGAATTTCAATTTATGGAGTAGCATTCATAAATGCTAATTAAAAATATATGTATATAGCAAAACCTAAATTAAGTAGTCTCCAGGAGATCATGTGGAGTAGTTAAAAAAATTTTTAAAGCACTTGGGGCCCAGGAACTGTCATGTTGACTGTCCAGCCCTGTCACTTACGCACCAGGAGAAATCGCGCTCTGAGCCTCAGTTTGCCCGTCTTTAAGATGGGAAAACTACCCCCAAGTCGTAGGAGAGTTCTGAATGCTAAAAATGAAACTATCACTTGGTATTTTCTCAATAAATATTAGTTTCCTTCCCTGCCTTCTTTTGATAGATGGAGCACTTTGACATTGAGTTCTTCGCTGAACTAAATCAAAACTCCATTGGTTCTGTCCTTGTTAAAAAGAAAGATGCTTCTGAAAAGTGTCGGTTCATTAATTTTTGCTTTCACTCACTCTAAGTCTTCCCTTAAGGACTCAGCATTTTTTAATCTTCGGTTACAAGCATTCTCTTACTACACTGCACCATGAATGGAGGAGATACTGGAAATGGGGGTAGATATGAACTGCAAGGCACTGTAGCAGTTTTGCTTTATAATTATGTCGCCAGGATTTGTTCTCATTTGTCTACTTTAAAAAAAATGGGTGCACACAAACATAATTATTTAGAAGTTCCTATTATTTTAGTTTATGTTAAATGATATTTTGTCATATTAATGATGTCTGTTTATCTATCTGTATCTATTTATACATATCTATCAGGATCTAAATCTATCAACTGGCATGAGAATATGTTTTGGGTACAATTTGATTATGTCCATATGCCCATAAATTATTTCATGACATCTGCAAACTTGATTTGAACACTGCTGTAAGAATGGTGAAATTTAGAATTCATAGGGAAATGAAGAGTGGGTGTTTCCACATTCTCTGCATCAGAACTGCTGAGTCACCCCGAGCTGTGTTCTCCAGAACTCAGCTCTGGAGTGGTCATGGCCACGGGCAGCTTCTCCACTCACTAAATGTTCCTACCAGGAGCAGGAAGTGGGGTGGGACTGTACCTCCTTCAGGGGTTCTCATAAGGAGAGGGAGCCCAGTAGAAACCCTGAGTTTGGGAGCTGTATTTGGGGTAAGTGGATGTGACATTATCTGAAGGTTCCAACTAGCTGAGCACATCCTGCCTGAGCCGGGAGACTGCAAGTAGTCCACGAGAATGTGACACATGTGAAAAGTGAGCAGAAGGGTTTGCATTTGTCTCATACCATGTTTTTTTCAAACTACAGGACACAAATCATTTGTGGGTGATGAAAACATTTAGGGTGTTAGAGCAAGCATTTAAAAAAAATGGGTACACAGTGGGTTCCCTAGAGGTGAGCTGCCAGAACTGCTTTCATCACATATAAATGAGTAAGATTTTTAAAGCATCAGATAAATGATATATTAATCTTGTACAACATTCCTCCATATTCTCCTGGAGCCAACACAGTGGGAAAAACTATGATAATCAGAACTTTGCCATCAATGAAGCTAGAAGAGGTTAATAATTCAGAGCAGAGTAGATGTACTAGTATTGTCCCAAAGCTCTACCTTCTTTTGTAGGTGGAGGGGAGCAGGAATCATCCCTGTGTTTCCTTAAGGGAAATACTATTATTCAACATCTTGATCAACTGTTTATCCCACCTGTCTCTGAACAGCATCTTTACTTGCATTATTCTTGTTTTGCTTTGCTAAAGCTGCTGGAATGCAGTAGACCAGAAATGTGTTGACTTTTACAATGGGAATTTATCAGTTTGCAAATATGAAGCTCTAAGGCCAAGGAAATGTCCAAACTAAGGCATCAAGAGGAAGATACCTTCTCTGCAGAAAGTCTGCTGGCACTTGGGGCACCTCCGTCACATGGGAAGGCATGAGGCCAGCATCTGCTGGTCCTTCATTCCCAGGTTTCCTTGTTCAGCTCCCAGTTCCAGTGGCCTCCTCTCTGAGATTCTGTAGGTCCTTTCTTAGCATCGCTGCAGCATTTCTCCCCAAACGCTCTTAGTTTCTGCCTTTTATCATCTCATAAGGACTGTATTAAAGGATTGAGACTCACCCTGAATGGGCTGGGCCATGTTACAACCAAAACAAGCCAACCAGAGTCCCACCCACAAAAGTCTGCACTCACAAGAATGGATTAAAAGAACATGGCATTGTCTGGGGTACATAACAGCTTTCAACCAGTATAGCCATGAATATCAGAATCCCCAAGCTGTCTTAAAACTATTGCTGAACAGTTTAATTTTTTAGCTTTTTATTATTTCTAGTATTTCCAACAAAATCCTGGAATCATTTCAGCCTCGATTCCAGACATCAATATATACAATTCTCCATCCTGGACTCAAACATATTGCTCCCAACCCACATCTCATGAAAACAGTTTAGTCCCCAAAGCCCTGGATGGGGAGGCAGGAGGCAGGTCCATAATTCCTGCCTCTACACACCTCTTTGTGTGTCCTGGGCTGGGATAGTCTCATCTCCTTGGACTGCTGTTTCCTAAGCCAAAAACAGAGGGCTGGGTCCACCCTAGACCACCCCTAAAGTCAGTTGTAACCTTCACTCTGGTCTAGTCAATTTTTCCCTTCGTGTCTAGGAAAAGTAGGCTCCATGTACTTCCTTTCTCTCTTGAATTTTCTACTTGAGTGTGATTTAAAATACAGACGGACTCCTGTCTCCAGGGCATGATAAGCTTCTGACGGATGGTAGTAATATACATCTAATTGGCAGCACATCGAGGCCATATGTACTGTGTTGAGGTTGAAAATATGCCAGGATACATTTCACTGGGCTACTTGGAGAGTGGGGGAGGGTGCCGGTACTTAGAAATTGCTTAGTATCGATAAAGTATCTTTTCTCCCAGAAACTTCAAACATTTTTCTACCAACTCTTGGTTCAATTAATTCTATCCGGTGTAGACAAATCCCCAGGCTCTTGGCTCTAAGCTATAAAAAAGCTGGGAACCTCATAAATGCCATAGAATGTCAGGCCAATGATTTCCCTCGCAGTGTTTGCCTGTCAGAGGCAGGGGGAGATGTTTATTGGGCGAGGACTAATGTGAGAGCTTGCCTATGTGATGCTGATTTCAAAGGATGAGTGATGTTCACAGAATATTCCCAACTTTCCCTTAAGAAGCTATTGATCACGAGATCTATAAGGCATGAATTGATCTAAATCCATTTCGAATCTGTTTAACATTTCCCCTGACACCTTCAACATAATTGGCTCCAAATGTATACAACCTGGTGTAATAAATAATATTCAGACAACAAATGCAGTTCTGCTGAGCTTCACTCTTTCAGAATAATAATTTCTTTTTGCTTTTAAACTAGGCTTGTTTAACCTAATGACCCATAAGTAATAACCTGGGTTATCGATAAAAATCCATGCAAGTAATACACATACCACAATAGAACTTACACTTCACTAGCAATGGAACTTAGTCTGTGTGAATTAGTAAGATAATTCTTTGGGGGCCTATTATAAATCTACTCTGTCTTAGAGATAGGTCCCTAATTCCATAAGATCCTCTCATATTTTAGTTAGAGAAGCCATATACACACTCACAAATAAAGTGGCGAGCAAAGCCATGACCAGTGTGTACTTAGTGACATACCTACGGGAGAATGGAAAACCAGAGAGTAATTTTGTGATGTCCAAATCATTTTGAAAAAGTCAGAAAGAAATAGATCAGCATGAAGTTTATAAAGGAGGTAGGATTTTAACTGGGTCTTATAAGACATGATAGAATATAAACCAACAAGAAAAGAAGATTAGAAAAAAAAGGAAAAAATAATTAGGTGTTATCTATTCTCCAATGCAACAATTGGGGGCAGGAATTGTCATTTCCATTGGTCAAGATATGGGCACTGAGACTGAAAGATTCATGTCTCCTGGCCATTTATCTGTCAGTCTTATTTGCTTTTAGGATGGCGACATGTGAAGACTTTCCCTGAGCCTCCCTCGTTGTTCTCAGAACTTGGCCTGCACTCTTTGCTATGACCTGCCTTGTGCTGTGCTTCCTGAATTTTTCCTGATCTTTGCAGCTTCTGACATCCTGAATTGCTGTCCCAGTCACGGTCTTGCTGTACCTCTGCCCTGTGGCTTGGCTCTGCTGTCCAATTTCCCCCTTGGGGATCTTTCTCAATTACGGCCAGGTGCCGCCTGGAGTCCACCATTCTCAGTCCCACTGGGGGAAAATTCCTGGCAGGGCCGGGGCAGGAACTCAGACCTAATGAATGGTACAAGCTTTTGCTTTTCCCTCCCAGCACATCACCTCCAGCCGAGAGAGGGCCGGCCATCTCAGAGGAAACAAATTCATGGTGGTCTGAGGTCCATCAGTCAGCACTAGCGCCAACCATTAGGAACACATCTGCTAGTCTACATTTGCTTTCACCAGAAGACCGTGGAACAGGTAAAAATTGCCCAGTAACAGCTGAGATGGACAGAATTGATCTAATACTTTGTTTTTCTAAACCAAATAGAATCTGACTTAATTTCCTGCTCTCCAAGCTTAGAGAAATATTCAGGAGAAATCATCTTTCAGGACTTCCTCTCTCTTTCTCCTCTACCCATCTATGAACTCATTGAATTGTACAAGAAATTGGATTGCCCCAATCAAGAAAATAGGGAGGAAATTGTCCGTATTCTGTGGTGGCAGCTTCCCCAAGCCCACTGATCCTGGAGATGGGGCAGTCCTTGGGTCTTGCCTGGCCAGGAGAGAGGTATCCCCTAGGGGAGATGCTGGCTGTCCACCTGCATGTCCCCTTGTCCTCTGGGCACACATCTATTCTGACCTGTGTAGCAGCGAGGTTGGGGTCCGGCCAGTGGGCTGTGGCAGAAGTGCTGCTGGCCCTTCCCTTCCTGGCCACAAAGTCTCCTGCATGTCCAAGAGACCTGTTCCATAGCTGCCTTTCCATTCTGATGGCCACCAACCTCATATGCCTAGTGAGCAGTTGCGATGTGGCTAGTATGGCTGAGGACCTGAGTTTTTCATTTTAATTCATTTAAATTTAAGTAGCCCATGTGGTTAGCTGCTGCTCTGTAGTCTCTTTCCTCTCCTGCAGGAAGTGATGAGTGTGAGAAGGTCTGGACACAGGTTGGAAGCAGCCTGGATCTTTGAATCACTGCATGGTGGAAAACTGCCTAAGAAAACTGCCTTATGTGGGGTAGAAATAACAATTGGTTGTGGTAAACCTTGGCAATTGTGCACTGTATTTGTCACATGGCATAATGGGGCCTCTCCTGACCACAGCCCATAGGACAGAAACCCATCCTGCTACGTGACCTCAGAGCTCTGCCCACTGCTCTGATGCCCATCCCAGGAGCCCGCACCAGCACAGCCTCTCCAGTTCCTTTCCTGTCCTTTGCTAGTCAGGCCCTTCTTCCTTCCACCTTTGGATTACCATGACTTTGCCCATACCTACTCTGGGACCACTTGGCTTAAGGATTCTCCATGGGCCTCGCCCTTGGGGAGAAAAATGTGATTTTGGTTTTTTCATTTGGGCTCTGCTTAGCCACATCTCTTTTGTCCAGCTCTATTCTCTCCTAATGTTTCCACCACAGTGAAAAAGAAAGTACAAAACTTTTCAGTAAGTTCTACGCTGCCCTTAATTATTAATAAATCATGGAGCTTTGACTACAATTACTAGAGCTCTGTGAGCAGCGATAAGGGAAGAAATGATTTTCCTTTGTCCATGCCAAGTTGGCACTTTAGTTAAAGGGCCAAGATCCTGGCATGGGAAGTTCCACAGAAACAATTTAGTTGAAAGTAGAACCCGGCTGGGGAAGTCCACAGAGGATTTGGCTCTCACTCCACACCCACCTGAGTCCACAACCAGCCTCCCAGAAAACAAACCCTGTTCCACAGTGTGTTGAGAAGAAATGTGGATTTCACCGCAATGTTCAGTAGAGGTTACTTGGAGAGCTGGAGATGAAAAGTCACAGCCTATATACCTCAGAGTAAATCAAACTCCACATCAAATGTTTCTCCCTTTCCCCCAAATTTCCTGTCCCTGCCAGCGGTTACATCTCTTTTCTTACTCTTTCCTTCACAAAGTTGCTAAAATCCCTTTTTATTGTCTTGAGTGACTTTGCTTTCTTCCTCAGCTGTGTCCCTCACTCAGCAAAACAAAACCTCCTGTAGTTAGTCAAACAGTGATGACTTTCCCTCACACATGCCCCAGGCAAAGGGGAAGCTGGTCCACCCCCCAAAGCAGTTGAACAAAAACAATTTTATCGTCCTATTGTTGGAGAAGGATGGAAGCTGCATTTTTCTTCCTTTCAAATTGTCTCACTTTATTCTTCGACTTGAGGGGACCAATCTCTTTGTCAGCAACTGGGGCAGGGAGGCTCTAAGCCCTCAGCCCTTGTCCTCTGCAGGTGCCTGGACTTCTCAGCTTGGACTGTTTGTGTTCCCCCAGCCATAACACAGCTCCTGCCAACTCCCCAGCCCCCATGAGCTTGGAGCCAAGAGCACAGCTGGTGGACAGGAAGCTTGTTCTACCAATGTCACCGTTTCCTTTCCTGCAGTCATTGTTGCTGGAGTTGGTGGCCACAGAAGTGGTTCAAAGCCATCGTCTCCTTTTGCTCTCATTTGGAGTCCCGAGTCTTTCCCCACCCATCTCTATTATCCTCAGCCCCTTATTTTTCCTCTTGATCCAAACCAAACACTGTTAATCAGCCGTAGGAAGGACTTTGCGGTGTCTCTGCCCACTGTGCAGTGTGATACACAGAGCTTCCTGTGTGTGGCCCTGCTCGAAGACAATGGAATAAGGTTTTAGGGCAGATCAGAGTCAGAAACGTAAACTGGCTCTGCCGCACCCATAGGACAGAGTCAACAGTCTGCGGAGCCCAGGGGTGACAGAGCCCAGGGAGGGCATGGATTTTGGAGAGGTTAGCTCCCTAAAGAACAAGAGAAGTAATGATGGTTAAACAGTGATCGTCTTAGGATCGTTTATACTTCCAAAGCTTCTCCGAGCTTGGCAAAACCCGTAAGAAAGATCTGTCATCGCAGCTTGCTGGAATTTAAGGAGATTGGTGAGGGGTCTCCACCACTGACTCTCGGAAGTGGCAGTACTGGAAAAGATGATCTGTCTGATTGATGGGGTGGAGGAGGGTGACCTGTCTTCCCGCCTCAGCTGAACAGTCTCCAGCCATAAAGATCTCAGTTTCCTTCTCTGTACAATGAAGTCGGACTGCACAGCCGATGCCTCGGGGCTACCCATATTTATTGAGAATTCTGCAGAGACCTCATTGGGTGGTGATGGAGGACATGAAGATGATGTGGCTTTGAAAGAAGGACACTGTGACACGAGTGTAGAATCTGGAGCATTCCCACCCAGCCCACACTTGGCTACTTTCCTCCTATTGTCCTTTCCTTCTATGGGGCAGTCCAGGTGCGGGAGTTTGGGGCGCATTTAGCACTCACTAAAGCATCTGTTCCCTTGCCAATAAGCTCTGCTCTGTGTTCAACTTACAAACTCTAAGCTGTAAAAACAATACATAATAACACATTTCAAAGCAACTTACTAGAGCCAAACTAGTAAAAAAAAATTTTTTTATTTAAAAAACTGGTAAGCAAGGCCAATTCTATGCCGTCTGGTATTAAACAATGAGCAAGCTGGGCTTGGAAACACCTGGGTTTCTTGAGAATTTGGTAGACAGCTTACTAGGGGGTGGCAGAGCAAATGCAGATGACAAAGCTCACCTGTCCCATGATCACTGTTTACCTGGTCCCTGCCATGTCCCAAGGCCTGTGCTGGGCGCTAGGTACACAGAGATGGCCAGATTCAGGCTTTGCCCTTGTGAAGCTCGGTGTCCAGAAAGGAGGCAATGAATAAATGAATAATCAGGATTCAGTACAGGGTGGTGTGCTATGGACAGGTCAGTACAAAAAGCTGTGTCCAGGTGGATTGGGGAAGGGCTTTGTGGAGATGTCCCATCTCCCACTGAAGAAGGACACTTTGTGGCAGAGGAGGGCTGAGGGCGGGCAGCAGAAAGCATGTTGTTCTTGCATCATGAACTGTCCTTGGGATGTGGCCATCAAGCTCCCACCCACCAGCAGTTGTTCCTTCCCAAATCTGTACCAGGAGCCCATCCCTGGTTTCCACATGCATGGACCAGGAACAGATGTGGGATTTAAGAGTAGCCAGGTCATAGCTTGTTCAGGGGTCTGTGACTCGTGGCCTGGATGGAAAAGACAAGCCAGCCAAATCAGAGACATTGCTTAGGATTTAAAAAGTGGTAAACAAAGAGACGGTTGCCAGATGTGCTGGTTTGAAATGATGTATGAACCCTAGAAAAGTCATGTTTTAATCCTAATCCCATCTTGTAAAGGCAGCTGTTTCTTCTAATCCCTATTCAGTACTGTATGTTTGAAACTGAATTAGATCATCTCCCTGGAGATGTGACTCAATCAAGAGTGGTTGTTAAACTGGATTAGGTGGAAGCATGTCTCCACCCATTTGGGTGGGTCTTGATTAGTTTACTGGAGTCCTATAAAGGAGGAAACATTTTGGAGAAAGAGAGATTCAGAGAGAGCAGAGAATGACACAGCCACAAGAAGTAGAGTCCATCAGCCAGCGACCTTTGGAGATAAAGAAAGAAAATGCCTTCCTGGGAGCTTCATGAAATAGGAAGCCAGGAGAGAAAGCTAGCAGATGACACCGTGTTTGCCACGTGCCTTTCCAGATGAGAGAGAAACCCTGACTGTGTTTGCCATGTGCCTTCTCACTTGAGAGAAAAACCCTGGACTTCACTGGACTTCTTGAACCAAGGTATCTTTCCCTGGATGCCTTAGATTGGACATTTCTATAGACTTGTTTTAATTGGGACATTACAGCCTTAGAACTATAAACTAGCAACTGATTAAAAGCCATTCCATTTCTGATATATTGCATTCCAGCAGCTAGCAAACTAGAATACCAGATACCTGGGGGGCTGAGGGTGAGTCACCAAGGTGACTTGAAAGTGGTCACCAAAGGCATAAACCATGGAAGGTAAGGCAGAGAGCTGGGACAGGGGGCAGCTGAGCTTACAGGACATAGAGCCCATGTGCATCTTCCTCTCCCCTCCCTCACTTGACCCCCGTCCTGAGAACTCGTCCTTTCCTGTTCTCAGCCCTGCTGTTCTCTTGTATTTCTTTTCTGTTGAAACTCATAAAGTTAAAGAAAAATAATCATGATTAGGCAGATGAAGTTGTACTTGAATTGTAACATGAATTGTAACAGACACCATGTAGCCCAGATTAACACAACATTAACAATTTGTCCTTTTTTGGCTTTAGAGATATGCATTATGTAGTATCTAGAAATTACAACTAACAAGTAAAGTTGCATATCTCTTTTCCCCTTCCCCGGTCCCTCATTCTCTTCAGGACCAAAGCCTGTCTTGAATTGGCATGCCTCTGTGCATCCTTCCAAAGACACAGATAATGGGGAAATGCTCAGAAATCCCCAGCAAGCTTCTCCCTATGCCTCAGGAATTTGAATTGTGTCACTGGGCAAGTTCAGATATGAGCAGGGCTGGCAAGTGTAAGTGTTTTGTCATTGTTGTGGCTAGTTCTTTTCTTTTTTCAAATCTGGCCTATTGGGTAGAACAAAACGCAATTTGATTAAGATGGAAGGGGAGAATTATGTCACTTACACATATATTCACCAAATTGACATCATGGCTTGGAGATGTTTTGCCATCTTTCCTTTAAGGTCCTGCAGTTTCACTGCCATGAGCCTGTGATCATGTATTTGTACAAATTTGGCTAAGGACTCAGAGCATTTCTTCTGAGAATGTCTGCCTCCAATTCTGTAAAACCCACTGCCTTCTTCTCCTTTACCTCCATTTTCTTATTCTAAAGCATCTTATTGGATCCCCAGTCTCTTTTGTATTTTCCATCTTTTTGCCATTTGTACTGCATTCTGGGTGAATTTGTTGAGAGATATTTTCTAGTTTAATTCTCTGTGTTATCTAATTTCCAGGTCAACTATCCATCAAGTTTTTTAAAATTAAAAATATATATAATTGTAATGACTTTGGTTTTTATTTCTATACTTAGAATTCGCTTGTGGTTTAGTTTTGACTTCTCTTTTTTCTATGGCTCCCTTCTTGCCTTGTGGCATCTTTTTCTCCCTTTATATCTTTGAATTTTATACATATATTTTATGAAGCAAGGTTGGCCAAGAGTTTATAATTGTCAAAACTGGTGATAGATACCAGGAGGTTCTCTCTTGTATATAATTGAAATTTTCCATTGAAAAGTTTTAAAGATAATCCTTGTTTAAAGTGTCCTTTGAATTGTTCTATTTTTTTCTAAGTTCTTAGGGGAGCTGGGGACACCCCCGACTCTCTGTAAGTCTCACTTCTCTGTGTCCCTTATACTCATTCACTAAGGATTCTTGCAGGTATCACCTTCCATGGAGGCACAGATGACCTGGGCTTAGGGATCACTCCCAGGAGAGCTCTGCTCTCGGGAATGCACTATTATTTGGCTTCTCTCCTTCACTTTCTATGTCACATGGAAAGTCAAAGTTGGGGTTCTGTACCTAGGCATGGCCTAACCCTAAGTCTCACATCTTGATCAGATAATTCTTTTTTTTCCCACCATCATCTTATGCAAATGACAGACTTCTTTGGTCCCCACCCAGGCCGATGACCAGGATGTCTCAGCTCATCAAGATATTAAGTTTGCTTTATGCAATAGGGCTTGTCCAGGTTCCCTCATTCATGGCTTGCTCCTCCTGCTCCCACCTCATCCTGCAGGTGCAGAGCCCTAAACACAAGCTGTCAATGTCCATCTGATCTGAGGGCCCAATGGACCCCCATTTAGGCTTCATTTTCTACTAACTACTCTGAATTTGAGTTCCTTATTTCTGGCACCCAAGGATTTCCTTCTGCACAATTTCAAACATGTACAGGGGCCAAAAAAATTATTTTACAATACCTTACCAGCATTCCATGTATTTGGGCCAAAGGGTGGGAGTGGGCTTTGCAGCCGCTGTAAAGTGGTCTGGCTGTGGTCCAATGCCACCACCTTTCCGTGAGCTCCTGGCATCCTTGCATCAAGCTTCCTTCTTCCTTTAGCTAGTTCCTGGGCATCTCTACCTTGAAATCAAAAGAGCTCTAACTAGAACAGGTGTGGTTTGGTCAGGGGAAGGGGAGATGGTAGAGGGTGGATGATAAGACATTTTTATCTTTGAGAGTCATGTAAAAGTTTCAAGCAAGGGTGTGACACAATTGATCTGTGTGTAAGAAAGGCCTAGCAGGTGACACTTGGAAGAAGAACCTGTTTGAAGTGGACTCTTTTTCTTTAGCCATTGCAATAATCCAGGTGAAGGTTGATGAAGTCTTGCACTAAGAAATGGAAATGTGGGTATTTAGGAAAAAAGGGATTCAAAATTTTGAGCATCTGGCCTGCCTATACTGGACATTTTCCATGTGATTTCTCACTTAATCTTTATAATGCTCCTGAGAGTTCTATTTAGTTATTACCCCCATTATACAGATGAGAAATTAGAAGCTTAGAGAGATTAAGTAACTTGATCTGAGCCATATGATTGAACCAAGTAAAAATTTGAATTTAAGTTGCTGACACCAAAGTCCATACATCTTTTTCTTTATGTCAAGGACATTTCAATAGGAATAGGTGATGACTTGTGTGTAGAAAACGTGAAAGAGGGGCGTGTGCAAGAGGACTATGAGGTGACTAGGTTGGGTGACCAGCAATGGAAAATGCTACTGCATGGCACAAGGGACTCAGGGGTGAAAGCATGCTTGGATAGGAAGGAAACTAGTCCATTTTGTGCCTGGAATTCATTTAGTTAGAGATTTTAAGTGGATAGTTGGAAATATGGGTCTGGAGCCATCGTCAGTTGGACAGACGATCTCTAACGTCATTGGCTGGTGATGGAAAAAATGGAGAGAATGAGAGTCTTCAGGGAGTAGGTGAAATGAGGAAAGAGCCAAGAGCTCAATCTGGAGACATCAACATTCACATCTAAGAAGACAGTGTAGGCAGAGCCGGGTAAGAGGGAAAGGGTAGGCAGAGAATCCCTAGGGAGTGGACTCTCAAAAGCTAAGAGAAGGAGATTTGTTTTTACTCTCTGTTTTTTAATAGGGAGAGAGTTTTCAATACTAACAAATGCAAAAGAGATCAAACAGGATGTAGACTGAAAAGAAGACCGTGGATCTGCCTGTTAGGAGGTCATTGATGAGCGTAAAGGAGTGATTAATCCTGCCTGGAGCTGGCTAGAGAGAGGCTTCAATGAGGAGTTGACATTCAAGTTGGACCATGAAGGATGGGTGGGGTGTACCAGGCAGAGAAAAGGAAAAAAGGCATTTCAGGCTAAGAGAATGACATGAAGAGAAAACAAAAATTTGAACTACGAGACCATTTGGAATTCAGTCAGAGCTGTTTGGATTTTCATAGGCAACATCAAGTTGGCAGCCTGTCTATTAGGCTTCATTTGTTTTCTACATTTTGGAGAATCTTAAGGTTTCTCTTTTCACCGTAAGCATAATAATTGAGACTTGGAAATGTAATTTTTTTTGCATGAATCCCAAAAGACACATGGTTCTTTCCCTTATGAAAATAGTGTTCTAACAAAACAGTATAAATAGTCTTCAGATGCATCTCATGGAACATGTCATCTATTAGTGAGAGTGAAAAATGCTAGCTGTTATAACAAGTAAACAAAACTCTCAGAGGCTTAACACAGTAGTTCAGTTCTCACTCATTTGGAGGTGAGGTCCAGCAGCGATCCTGGGCAGCTGTCTTCTGTGCTCAGAGATCTCTGTTCATTCCCTTATGTATCTCTGAGATCTTGTAATCCCTTCACTCCCAACCATGTGGATGGGGAGAGAAACCATGGTGAAATCATACTAGATACTTAATCAGCTCAGCCTATTCACATTCCACAGGCCACATTTAGTCAAATGGTGCACCTAACTGCAAGGGAGATTGGAAAATGTATGTGGGCATATTGGGATTGAGCACCACCTTGATATGTCCAGGCATTGATTATTACTCTTTCCTTCCCTTCAAAAATGCAAAAGGCCTTACTTACTATCCATTTCCTACATTTTGCAGGTAAACTTTGTAACTGCGTTTCATGCCACTAAAACTCTTCTCTTAGACTGTGAACAAGAATGTCCAGGTTTAAGAATCAGAGATTGTGTTTATTGGTGGTACTAAAATAGGCTGAATTCTCAAAGTAAATACAATTCTGCTGATTCAAAGTGAAGCCATTATTCTGGTTGCCAGTGTGGTGTGCACCACAAGCAAAGGGAAATTTTCAAAGGAAGACCTATATCAACCCTGTAGGTTGAGCACAAAGGAGAATCTATTTCATATCATAATAGTGCAATATAAAGACCTTATTTTTTAAACTTTTTAATTGTATAATATAACATATATACAAAGCAAAGAAAGAAAAAAGCAATAGTTTTCAAAGCGCTCTTAAGCAAGTAGTTACAGGACAGACCCCAGACTGTCATGGGCTACTGTATGATTCTCTCAGATTTTTCCTTCTAGCTGTTTCAAAATATAAGAGGTTAGAGAGAATAAATATTTTTTTTATCATCACAATCGACTTTATTTTCTTCTCTGTGAAAAATAACATATATACAAAAAAAGCAATAAATTTCAAAGCACAGCACAACAATTAGTTGTAGAATAGAGTTCAGAGTCTGGTATGGGTTACAATTCCACAATTTTAGGTTTTTACTTCTAGCTGCTCTAAAATACTGGAGACTGGAAGAAATATCAACTTAATGATTCAACAATCATATTCATTTGTTAAATTCTATCTTCTCAGTATAACTCCACCATCGCCTTTGATCTTTCTATCCCACTTTTTAGGGGTATTTCAGCTATGCTCATACTAACTTTTTCATATTGGAAGGGGCTGTCAATAATATGGGGTAAGGAGATGGAATGAGCTGGGCCCTCTAGGTTTCAGGACTTACCTGGTCCAGGGGCCCACATTGAGGTTGTAGGTTTCTGGAAAGTTACTCTAGTGCATGGAACCTTTGTAGAATCTTACATATTTCCCTAAGTGTTCTTTAGGATTGGCTGGAATGGTTTTGGCTGGGGTTTAGCAAGTTATGATAGGTAGCAATGTCTAACTGAAACTTGCATAAGAGTGACTTCCAGAGTAGCCTCTCGACTCTATTTGAACTCTTTCAGCCACCGATACTTTATTAATTACACTTCTTTTCTCCCTTTTGGTCAAGATGGAATTGTTGATCCTACAGTGCCAGGGCCGGACTCATCCCTGGGAGTCAACTCCCAGGCCACTAGGGACACTTTCACCTAAAGACCTTATCTTTGCATATCTAAGCAAGGACTTTTCAAAATTGTTTTTGCATGAATAATATTGTATAAATGTTAACAGCAACTTTAGGAAAGAGAAAAATGTCCACACATCATTCCCTTTGTATTTTCCTGTGTCCTTCCATTTCATTTTAATCTGCATACAAAATCTTTGCAAAGTTTCATTCATAGCATGATTTTTTTATTCTAATATTTTCACACTTCAGACTGCTTTCCTCTCCACCTTGGCTCTGTAGCACTCCTGCTTGGCTTCTACATTCCAGTTACATTGCCCTTCGTGCCAGTTCTTGACAGGTCAGTCTCTTTCCTTCCTCAAATGTTTGAACTTGAAGTTATTTGGAAAAGTTTTTCCATAGTTCTTTGCATGCCTGGTTCCTTTTCATTTTCAGGTCTCAGCTCCAATGTCATCTCCTTAGAGAGAAGTTCCTTGACTGTCCTATGGAAAGTACACTCCCCCACCCTGATTCTTCTCTATCATATCACCTCAGCATGCTCATTTCCATTGTGGCATTTTCCGCAATCACTGTATTTCTTTCTTTCTATAGATGATAACTATTGCACTGGAATGGAAGCTTCCATCATGAATATTATTACGCATGTAACCTTGTCTCATTTAAAATTTTTTGTTGTGGACTCTTTTCCTAAATAAATTCTCAAAAGACAGATTATTGAATCAAACATTACGAAAGTTCGTATGCTTCCTGAAATGTGGTTGCCGTATTACTCTCCAGAGTTGCACTCATTTATAGTTACCAGTAAAGTATTTCTGTGCCCATTTTACCATATCATTGCCAGTACTCGGCTCCGTGTGTGTATGTACACATACACACATGATTTGATAAATGTTCTAGATGCATTCAAGGATTAATTTGTGAATTATTAGAGGTTGATCCCTATAACAAATATTTTAGCATAAGATTAAGTCCTGCGTCTTGGAATTCTTCAAGCCAAATTTCCAAGAAAATATTCTTTTTTATTAGGGCTTTTTTCTATTTTTTTCTTTTTAATGTTCTCTAGCCCTTGTATATTGAAAGACCTTGAGGAGCATTAAGTAAGAGACAAAGGGTGCAACTACCATAAGAACCACCTCTCTTTCCCTTCCCTTTACTTATGTATAACCCTCAACCACCTGAATAGCTATTCTTCTGCAAATTTGAGGGTTCAAATGCCTTAGACTCTGTGGATGATTGATAGTCTGACTTCATTAACTTTACATAGCATCAAAATAGGCAGATTAGACTTATGAAAATTGCTAGGATCTCTGAGGCTCCAAGCAGAGCAGTAAATCTGAGGCCTGTGATAATAATGACAACCAGAGACTTGTTACTTTGCAACCAAACAGAAGCAAAAATGCTTTCTTTGGACAAGGTTCTAGCATCCAAGGAAATGAATGAATAAATAAAGCAATACCTGCAATTATGAGCACCTTGCACAGATGAATTGTATGAAGGACTAAAGACTGAAGAAATGAGTGTGTGTAACACAACCTTGCACCTGAGGTTCACAGCAAGGGCACAGAAAACAGGAAGGAAACTCAGAGGCCAACCCTTGATTTTTCTCGATTTAGTGAGCACTGATTGTTCATGTCCACCTTGCTAGGGAGGATGAGGATATAAAGGCACAGCTCTGGCCCTAGTATTTTGGAACAACGACATTTAACGTTTAGCAACTGCCCGGCTTCTAGCTCTCAGGAGCTGACAGAAATAGGAATTTAGTGCAGTTTTATTGAAACCCTTAGGACATGGCTTCTCTAAAGCAGTGAGTTTGTACCAGAGAGAGCTGCATGGGACAGAGTGGGAGATGGGGTGGGATGGGAACTAGAAGCTCAGGCTTCCCTACCAGGCTCTCCCTGATGTGCTATGTGTTCTGGGAAGCCACCTGCCCTCTTGGGGATTGCAGCTGTCTCACCTGTGCAATGTGGAGGGTGGACTATGTCAGTGAAAAGTTCTCACCTTTCACTGATAAAACCTAGGGCTTGCATAAACTTTTCAATGTTTTCTAAATGCTGACTATTTAAATTGCCTGAGGAAAGTTTTAATTATATCTGTTTTGATATAATTTCTGTACTCTCATTTGAAAAAAAAAACGTTTTGTTGCATTGGTTTTTGTTGTTGTTGTTGTTGTTTGGCACAGGAAGGCACCGGGAATTGAACCCGGGTCTCCAGCATGGCAGGTAAGAATTCTGCCACTGAGCCACCATTGCACTGCCCCATTGTCTGTTTTAGTAAAAAGGAAAGGCAGTGAACCATGGTTTGAACATCTCTAGTGATTGTTCCTCTCTAACTTTCTAGGATTTAGGACAAATCCAACAGTATGAGGCTTCCAGTTCTAGCTCCAGCATGATGACAAAGCTGAGCAGGCAGGATGGTAAGTGCCCCTCCTGTCTCTCATCCTTCCTCTTTTCTCCTTTCCCCCTTCCTCCTTTTCTCTATCTTGTCTCAATTTGAACTCACCTTTGAGTAGGAAGAGAGAAGCTTGCAGATTGCAGCTAGAAGAACCAAGTTGAATCAAGGTGCAGGGGCCTATGAAAATTCGGGCTCCTCTAAGGAAGAAGAAAATAACATTTGTTAACACTACAGATCAACCTGTGATAAGGAGTTCTACCCGTGATAAGAGTTTCTAAAATAAATTGAGGTGAGTCCAGTATAAATTTAACATTTCTGGGTTGTTCTGTCTCAGTTTGACTGTGGACTTTCGTGAGAATCCACCTTTGCTCGTAAACTCAGCTTGGTCAGGGGTCTGAGCTTTAGTTCTCAACACCAGCCTGAAAAGGATGATGATAATGAAATTGATAAACTGGACCAGACTTGTGAAGATTTTTAAATAAAAGACTTTTCCTAACAGTCTGTGTTGGCTATTAATTGAACCCACCTTGCCAAACACTATACAGTAGAAAGCATGCTTAGAAACATGTGGCAAGCATTGCAATTTATAAACTCACTTGAGAAAGAGTTTCTGTTGAGGATATCATAAAATCCAGGTCTGTGGGACTGGGACTTGTCGTGGTTGGATTCCCTCTCCAAGCCAAGTGGTTTGGTATTTACCATCTGGTATACCTCGTATATGGAATACCTTGGGAAAAAGCAGAAGGCTTCATGCTTTGAGCTCCTCTGATTTCCCACTTCTTTCAAGGCAAGGCAGTTTGCCTGATATGCTCTGTTTTTTAGTAGGGGTTTTAGAATCCTCAAGGGACTGGTGATAAGGAAGCATGTTTTTTTTCCCCCTTCCCCACAAAACACTTAAGTAAAAATTCTGAAGCTGATTCTGTTTCCAGTTAGATGAAAATAATCTGGGACCAGTGGAAGCCTGGGAGACTCCTTTTACTCCAAGGTCTTAAGAAGGATTCCAGAGGATCTGCTTTGGTCCCTTGAGCTCTGCTGAGCAAAACTAACAGCTCTGCCCATCTGTCATAAGCAAATAAATATGACATCGTCAGGTTTTAAGATCTAAGTCTACCAGTCCAAACATGCAATGTTTTTCTATTGGAGAGTTTGCATCAACTAGCAGTTGATATTTTGGGGTGTCCTTGATCTTTGAAAGATCAAATTTTATATCAGATGATAATCTGTTTGTATTCCTTGGATATTACCATCAAAATTCCATTATAGTTAAGTATTATTTGAAGACAAAAATGCTGTTGAAATAAATGGTGTGACCTCTTTTTCTTCTTTTTTTCTTTTTATGTGTGACCTGTTTCTGAAAGTACCATATAAACCTAATCAAATGTAAATCTTGATGTGGGTTTGAACTTCTCCATACTTCTCTTTTCCCTCCTTCTTGAAATTGATTGCTTACCCTGAGGAGAAATTGCTAGAAAGTCATTTTTTTCAAGAGAATCCCATTTCTTTGTTTTCTCCTAGATTTTTCTGCTGTTGCTGAATTTATGCAGCCATAGCATCTACTTCCTGTTGGCCATGGACTTTTGGATACCAGCATTTTTTTCAGAATCATTACAATTCTGTACTTTACAAAGTCTCCTTGGGGTGGTGGTTGATATACACTTCTCATTGTATGAGCTGCCAGCACCATGAGAGAGAAAAAATCCAGCTCTCTTAGGGTTTTTCTGATTATGAGAACCAGCCTAACAGCTCCAGAAATGTTCCCCCAAACTACAGAACACTTACTCTGTGTCAGACACCTGTTCATCAATACCTTATTCAATCCTTGTAGCCAAAATGTAAGGTGCTTACTATTGTTATTATCCCCACATTAGAAAGATGAAACATGAAAGCTCAGAGGGGTTAAGAGATTTCCTTTGTCATAGAACATGGGAGGCAGCCAGAGACTAATGGGGTTAATGTTTTAAGGCACTTGTTCTCAGCCTGCTGGTGGAGCCAACATAAAGCTGCTTCCCATGAGAAGGGATTCTTCAAGGGCAATGGTTCCTTGCAGATGAATTCCAAAGGACATGGGTCTCAGGTTTGAAAACCAATTCTCCTTTAACTAGTGTGTCATTCAACCTCTTCATATTTGCAGTTCCTCATCCATGGAATGGGATATTAGTTACATCATCTTACTAGGTTCTTATGGAACAGGGTGTGCTTATCCACCTAGAACCACGTGCATGGCACATATTAGACCCTCAGTAAATATTTGTTGAATGTGAAAAGGTTTTTAATGAAAAAGGCAGAGTAATCATTCCCTCTAAAAAGAGAACTCAAAGGAAACAGGCTGGCAGATGGAGATAAGGATTTTGTCTGGTCGTAAATTTGCAGTTGTAAATTTTAGTTTGCCAGTGCTGCTGTCACAAATACCCTCAGGAGGTTCAGCAACAGGAATTCACGGGCTCACAATTTTGAGACAAGAAGAAATCCCAAACCAAGATATCGACAGGGTTTGCTTTCTCGCCAAAGACAGAGGTGTTCTGGTGCCAGCAGTCCTTGAGATTCCTTGGCTTGTATTTCTGTTTCCTGTCACGTGGCAATGTCCTCTCCTTTCTCTTCTGGGTTCCTGCTGGCCTCCGGCTTTCCCTGTGGCCCTTTTCAACTTCTGGCTTCCAATTTCTTCTCTTTATAAGGCTCCAGTAATATGAATTAAGATCCACCTTCATTCAATTGGGCTATACCTTAACTAAAAATAACATCTTAAGAGGCCCTGTTTACAGTGGGCTTACAGCCACAGGAACTCAGAGTATGATTAATCTGAGTTTATATAGGATCATGTCACCTATGAATAGACATAGTTTTATTTCTTTCTTTCACATTTGGGCAACTTTTATTTCTTTTTCTTGCTTTTCTTGCTTTTGGTGACTAGTAGTGGTATAAGTGAGCACCTTTGTCTTGTTAATAATTTTAAGGGAAAAGCTTTCAGTCTTTTACCATTGAGTACAATATTAGCTGGGCATTTCATCATGTAAGGTTTGCATGAATCCATGAGTGGTGCTTTAACACCTTCTCGCATTTTAAAATGAACATGTTCAATGGTAAATTTTAGACAAGAGGAAATCTATGTCTCTATCTTCCAGATCTTTAAACTTTATGGTTTAAATAAGGAGACTGCGACACTGGAGAGAACTTTGCAAAATGAATTATGGGCACAGACTGCCTTATTGGTTAGTTTGGTGGACCAGGTATTACCAGAAATTGACCATGTCTTGAGGCCCCTCGAGTTCAAATAGGGACAAACTGTCCCTGCTTATGTTCTCTGCACCAGGCAAGGCCTTCTTAGCTGAAATGAGAGTGCCAGATGGAGGTGGCCACAGTGGATTTCCTCCATGTTCCTTGCACGCTCTGTGAGTACACAGGTGAGAGGTTTGCCAAGCTTGGCAATGCTGCATCAGTCAGTCATGTATTATGGACTCAAATTCAGCTGCTGATATTTTTCATTTTACTAAGAGGCTGGGTTGAGAATTTCAGTGTAATTAAAAGACAGTTTAAAACTCTTTAAAACTTTTACTGGGTAAAAGTGTTACCAGGTAAGACAGTGACGTGCAAAAGTGGCGGAGCTCTTACACCTAATGAAACATTCAAGCAAACTACCCAGCCTCCAGGGCTGGGATTTGGTGTCTAATCTGTCACAAATCAGGCCATTTCTTATTTCCTTTTAGTGAATTTACTGGACTTGGCCAGAGAAGAAATTCGAATCTCATCACCCTCTCTCCAGGGTGAACCAGGTGACATGGAGAGCTCTAGCAATGCGGCGTGAACAATTTGCCTGCACTTGGGAAAAGAGAGCAGCCCCTGGAACATGAGCCTCTAAAAGACTTGAAAGTGAAGCTGGGTTTTCGCATTGCCTTTATGTTTTATGAGTGTTGGGGAAATGCCGGCTGTTTACTAATTATCAAAGCTGTTTTTATGACTTCCCCCAAGGAAAACACAAAAGGAAAGGATCCAAGTATGTTCCTTTAGGCCCGGGATGAAAGCTTGACCTTTGTACTCTTGGGGAACTGTATGGTTTGTGTGCTAGAAAATAAAAATTGGAATGCATGTTCAGGAAAGCTGGATGCTTTGAAGTTGGAAGCCAAACAGGAACAATGGAGCCCCTCCTCATCCCCACCGCGACCTGATAGATACTTCCACGTGAGGTCTTCTTGGTCTGGAGGGTGACCGGGACTTTGCGCTGGTTCTCCTTGGCCATTCAGCTCCTCCTTCACGATGGATGCAATAAACAAGCTCAAAGACCAGAAGGCATCTTAGCATCTACCCATAGAGAAAATGTCAGCTGGCCATGGGCACCACACAACTAGTCTTACATGGAAGACCCAGACACAAGGAAAATGAAAGCAGAGGACATGCCGTTACTTCCAAAAATTTAATTATGATTTCAGACCATCAGTCAAGTTTGATGGGAACAAAAACACTTCCTCCTTTTTAAGCTTCTGAGACCCTGTAATTGGCACTGAGCACAGAAATATTTTCCTCATGGAAAAGTATGTTTTCTCGTTAGAATCTACATAGTGGGTGAAATGCCTTCAATCATCATTCAGAAATTAGCATAATATATACTTTTCCCCAGAGAGAATGAGAAAAATCTCTGAGGTTAGTTGCCATAACCACTGGGCTCCAGTATTTATTTGCATTCTTACTTTGGTCTCCTTTCAATGGACAGGCTCTTTACGGCTTCCTTCCTGTTTCTAACAGCGGAAATTGAACAGTCAAAATGGTAAATAACCCAGCTCTATCAGCTCCCAAGATTTAGATTCTTTCTTTTATATTCTTTTAAAACTCAATTCATGTCACTTTCTAAAAATATAATTAGGGTTGTGCATATTGTTCTCTTAGCTTTGTGTTAACCTCTTTGAAGAATATATGACAATGTGTGGTTTCCACTGAACATGACAAAGTTGAAATTTTCATCACACTTGAGAACTTGGGTTTGCCTAGCTCCATTCTTATTTGAAACCCACAGATTTGTTATAAATGTTCTCCAGATGTAAACCTATTGACAATGTCTCCCCCAGATATAAAGTGTGCATTGAGATTGGGTAACCTGGTGGCCGTGTTCACTACTCAGCTTCTGGGGACTCCCAGATGGTAGAAGTCATTACCCAAGAGCCAGACGCTGCCACAACTACCCTTGACTGACCAGAATCAGAGGAGGTAGCCACTGAGAGAGAGCTGGCAACCAAAACCATGGAAGTGGTGAAACAGTTGTCTGAAGACTTCAACAACAACAAAACCACCACAGAAACTGATGTAGGTTAGCAGTGTGGCTCCATGGCTTGAGTTTTGAGAATAAAACTTACCTGATTCAGTGTAGACTGCTCAGGAGAGGTCTGAAGCAGACAGCTTCGGAGCTGAACAAGCTTCGAGCTTAGAGGTACCTGCTGGCGCTCGTATTTAACACTCAGATGGCTTTACCAGGCAGCTGCAAAGCCCAAACCACACATTGGCCAGTGCCTGTCTGGGAACAAAGAGGGAATGTCCATTTAAAAAGTTAATCAGTAGGGCAGTGCTCCCATGGCTCAGTGGCAGAGTTCTTACCTGCCATGCCGGAGACCCAGGTTTGATTCCCAGTGCCTGTCCATGCAAAAAAAAAAGTGTTGGTGGCACACTTTGTGATTTATGAAGTGCTTTCCTCCGTGTTATCTCATTTCTTCCTCACAAAAATCTTGAGGGGTTGGAATTATCATCAGTGCTTACAGAGGAGGAAACTGAGATGCAGCATCTGGAAGTGACTGGCCAGAGGCCACCAGCTGGTCAGCGGCATCTTTTGTTCTCCACTGTTTAAATGAAAGAGAGGGATGAGCTCCTCAGTGCTTCTCGAACTTGAATACACACATGGGGCATGTGGTTGATCTTTTAAAAAGGGAGATTTGAATTCTGTAGGTCTTGGATGGGGTCTGGGATGTCATTTCTCCCTGGGCAGGGAGATGAGTGAGCACCTATTTTCAGCCTTAGGACTGTGGTTTCATCCTGAATTTAAAGAGCTAAGGCCCCTCCCTGCGACAAACCAAGCACCTCAACTCACACCCGCAGAAATAGCGCTAAGAAAAGTTTTTTTCTAAGTCCTTACCATGAGTCCCCAACTTGAAATCTAGAATCCGAGTGTTCTGGGATTTCTCCAGCTGATATTCAGGTGGGCTTGTCAGCATCGCTGACCAACTCTTGCCGTGGATCCCTACTTGCCGTGAAGCAATGCCAATACCTTGCAAAAATCAACCTCTTAGACTATTTTAGTAGTCACTCAGAAGATGTCATGAACACATCCATGGAGGAGCCCTGTTGCTGCTCACCATCAGAGCTGGTGACTTTGCCCACAGGGGTTTAGACCTCACTCGGAGGCTAGGCATGTCCTTTCCATGATGGGAACCACTCCAGGGACCACTGCCATGTGGGAGGACATGCTCGATAATGTTCCCTGACCATGGGCTCTGGGAGATGTGAGAGTGCTTCTTCCTTCCATATCACAATACCTGGGGGTAGGGCTCCAGAGAGTATCGTATTAGAGTGAGTAGCTGAGTCCAAAATGTTTGATAAATTCTTTAGTGGGTGAACTTTGGAGTCTGACATGCAAACATGGCCTGACGGCAGCCAGGAGCTGCATGTGCTGTGAGAGCTGATGGAGCCAACGTCACAGCCACTGTGAGTCCCTATTACCCTTACACACTGGGGTAGCACATAGAGCTCTAGCAGGGCATGAGTCACACCCTTGGGTTGGGGGACTTTGAAGCTGTTTCTCCCCTAGAGTGGTCGGGGGGCTGGGATCCAACTCTGGACTTGTGGTGGTATGATGTGGCAAGTTTGCAGCAGGGATACCTTCTACTGATATTCATGGTTAGGAAATATAAAGTGTGTATGTGTGCAAGTGCATGTGTGTGTGCATGCATTTTGCACATCTGTGTGCTCTGTGCATGTATGTACAGATGCACACAACTATATATGTTTGTCTGTGCACACATGTGTATTTGTATGTATGCACATGTTAACGTGTGTGTGTTTGTGTGTGTCTATCTCTTTGTCTGGAGTCCCAGCTTGTGGCTCTTGGGGCTTGATGCCCAAGTGCTTGGCTGTGACCAATCTATAGAAAGTCTGGCCTGTGTTTAGGAAGAATTGTGGTTCATGGCACTAATCTTTCATGGTGCTCTTTGGGACACCCTGGCAGAAGTAGGAGAGACCACCTGAGCATGGAACAACTTCCCCAGAGTGTCTGAAGTCCCACCACGTGGGTGATCAGAGTGCCTAACTTTCTGACCCTAACTACCAAGCAGGCATTTGTTCACAGGGAGAAGTTCAAGACATGTCGTTTTGGGCTGTGGGGCCAGATGACATCAATTCCTGATGTGAGTGAAGGAACATGTAACCTCCTTCTAAGCTCAGGAACCCTCCTGCAACAAAATTGTCCCACAAAAGATGCTTGTCTACCAGTGTTTACAGGAGTATTATCCACAATAGCCCAAAGGTGTAAATAATCCGAACATACAACCAATGAATGGATAAACAAAATATGTAGACACACAGTGGAATAGTTTTCAGCCACAAAAAGGAATGACATTCTGTCACATATGACAACTTGATGCAACCTGAAAGCAATATACTGAGTTAATAAGTCAGACACAAAAGGACAAGTGTATGATTCCTCTTATATGAAAAAAAGACCTAGAACATGCCAATTCATAGAGACAGAAAGTAGATTGGAGGTTACCAGGGGTCAAGGAGAGGCAGGAATATGGATTTATCACTGAATGAGTATGGTTTCTGTTTGGGAGGGTGAGGGAATTCGGGTAGTGGAGGGTGATGATGGTGGCACATGCAACATTGTACATGTAATTCACAATGTTTTAGCCTTAAAAATGCTTCAAAAGACATATTTTATGTCCTACATATTGTATTGGTCATGGTTCTCTAGAGAAACAGATTCAATAGGAGATATGTGTAAATATGAGATTTATAAAATTGTCTCATGCCACCGTGGGGATGCAAGAGTCCAAAATCCACAGGGCAGACTGCAAAGCCAGCAACTCCAATGAAGGGTCTAGACAAACTCCACAGGAGAGGCTTGCTGGCTGAAGAAGAAGTAAATTCTCTCTTTTCCCTTAAAGTCTTCAACTGATTGGATCAACCCCAACTGATTGGATTCTCTCCTTTGTCAAAGACACACCCATAGTTAATTGTACATGTAATCAGTCACAGAAGCAATCGACTAGCCAGTCGATTTAATGAACCAGCCTTCTGGTTTATCAACCAGCCATGCAATATCCTTGAAGCAATGGTCAGGCCAGTGCGTGCCTGATCAGACAACTGGGCACCATCAGCTGCCCAAGTTGACACCTGAACCCAACCATCACACACATGCTAACAAAATTAAAAAATAATTCCTATGAAGACTTGTCTCTTCCTCAGGCAAATATAGGTCTTTTTTATTAAAAATTAAAGGTGTGCATATTTGTAGACTGAGAAGTCAAACAGCAGTATTAGGTTTTTAATGAAAAGCAAGTACCTAGCTCCATTCCTTTTTATTCCTGTTTGCAGTCCTCCCAGGGCAACCATTTTCAACTTCTTTGCTTCTTTCTCCAAGGGGTGCTGCTTCTTGGTTTTCTTTATTTTAGATATAATTCCCTTTGAAGGCCTCCAAGACCATCAGGGTTATTTTATATTATCTGTTGTCCTTATCTTTATCATTGTTATTTTGGTGCTGTCACTCCCAGAGCTTTCCCCTGTCCTTTTCTCATCTGCTCTGGGCTACTCTTGAGACCTGCTGCTAACCCCTTTCATTTGGAGGTTTCCCTTCTTTACCAACCTGGGAATTCCCTTCATCTTCCTTATCTCCTGATTCCCTGTCTCCAATCTCATGACTTCTTCCATGTTTCATACTGCATTTGGATGGAACATACCTTCTAGAACCTTCCCGAGGAAGAGTGGATGGAAAGAAAACCTTGAGACCTGTCATGTCTGAAGATGCATACTCTCCATTCTCGCACTTGAGAGTTTGGCAAGGTGTACAATTTTAGTCTGAAAATTATTTGGCCTCAATTTTTACAGCATTGCTTCATGGTGTAGCAATTGAGAAGCCTGATGACATTCCACTTTCTCAGCTTCATATGAGGTTTACTTTCATATAGTTTACTTTTCCCTCTGGAAGTTTCAGGTGTTGTTTACTTTTCCCTCTGGAAGTTTTAAGATGTTTTCTGAGGAGATTCCAGTTGCTGCAATGAGACAGTATTTTGAATGGCAGAAAGATACTAACAGTTTCCGTGGAAAAGTACAAATAGGTAAAGCCTTAAACTACTGTGTAGAATTTCCCACACCCAAGTGTAGGATGCAAGAAGCAGAGTGAAATTCCACTGCCCAAGAATAGCAGAGAAGTAAAGAAACAATCTGCTCTTCGGGGACCTTCTGAGTAGAATAGGGGAAGGTCAGTTGTGACCCACCTGGATCCAGCAGGGTGAGCTTTGCCTAGAAGACGTCTGTGGAGACAGTTGAGTCAATTTCTTGGTGTTATGCAAACTCTCCAGCTCTTAGGTCCAACCCCAGGAGAAAAAGGGGAATCCCAAATTCACTGAAATTGATTTCATACCATTCTGGAAATATGGGGGCTTAAAGAAAAAATTAAGTTGTAGAAAAAATTTAAGAAAAAATTTTTCTCACACATCAAGAAAGATATAAACAGAGATTTCTACTTGCCATGAAATAAAATTTACCTCTGTACAATACAAACACTTAACTGTAGTGCAAACTCTGAACTATACTTAATAATATGGTTATAATAATATTCTTTCATCAATTGTAACAAATATACTATACTGATACAAGGTGTTAATAATAAGGGATGTATTGGGAACTCTCTATTTTCTACATGATTTTTCTGTAAGCCTACAACTTCTTAAATTTAAAAAAAGTGGAAAAAATAAATGGCAAGAAAAATAAAAGAGGATGCTATAGATAAAAAGAAATTTTAGAAATATAACAAAAAATAATAGAGGGCATATGGAAACTCTGTATTTTCTGTGTGATTTTTCTGTAAAGCTACAATTTTTATAATAAAATATATATATTTAACAAACAAGCTATGACTCATATGTCTGATTCCTTTGTAACTTCCTTGAAGGCAAGAAATGTGTCATTTGTTTTGACCCCCCAGTCCTAGTTCAGAGCCTGACTCATTGTAGGAACCAAGTAAATATTTATTGAATTGACAAAGGAAGGGACATGTATATCCCTTCTGAAGAGAATACAAAGGATCCTGAGGATGATTTGCTCGGTTATTTGGTTTGTGAGGTCATGGCTTCTTCTATTGGCCTTGCCTGTCCCTTCACCACTGGGTCAACTGGAAATCAAGGCAGGCTGGGAGAAAGCCAGCTCTCTGCTCTCACCCAGCCCCATCTGGAGCCCTTTGCACAGGTTGGATGAGGAGAGGTTCTGTCCTCGTTGCCAAGATACCTTCCTACAGAGGCCAGGATGGCACTGGTGAGCAGAGAAGCTCTTTGATTCACCAGTGTATTTCTCTCCAACGACCTCCTAAAGCCTTCCCACAGAACAACCTTCTCTGGGAAGCAGAGTACTTAGCAGTCCCAGTACTTGGCATGGTGCCGGCACTGAGCAGACAGTTAAGGGATATTTGTTGGAGTGATTAATTGTTTAATTAAGCCAGAGAATCCAAAGCATTCTGCCCAAGGAAACTAACATGGCCAGTGGGTCATACTTCTGTATGAGCTCCCTAACATTTTCATGAGGCAAACTCTAGTGAGGATGAGGATGCAACCACAACTTTGAAATGGCAAGGAGAAAGGAGACTGGGTCCAGAGCTGACTTGTGAAAGGAAAGGAGCCAGCCTTTATCAAGCAGCAAGCCCTTTCTTCTCCTCAATCTCTAGCAAATTTCATGTGCATGGGCTCTTAGCCCCCCTTTTCTATCAACTGACAGGTGCCCTTTCTTCTCCCAGCCCCACTACTAACTGTTCAGCCAAGACAGTGATGGAGCAGGACCTTCCATGGGGCAGCCCTGGGCCAGGCCCTTCCAGGCCATCATCCAAGTCATTTAGCCACCAAGGGACCTCTGAATGGGTGGGTGAGGTTTAATGGGGTAATCTGTTTCTCAAAACTGCCCTAATTTGCCAGGGCTGCTGTAACCAGGTACCACAACTAGTTGGCTTCTTCTAAGATGGTTGTTTGGCTCTATGAGTCATATGCTTGGTCTCTTTAGCAAACAGTTCAAGGTAATCTATGTTTTTACAATCAAGTGCCTCAATATTCTTCCAGCCTCTACCCATTACCCAAATCCAAAGCCACATCCACATTGTTAGGTATTTGTTTCAGCAACTCCCCACTTTCTGGTAGCAAGCCAAGGCCTTCCCATTTCCAAGAACATGTTTTTGGCCTCCCTTAAAGCAGGACTTAAAAAGAGTTCCTCAGTCATTCCTGGAAAAGCACTTAGGAAACAAAGTTCTAAATTGCATTACACCATTCTACTGAGCTCCAGGAGTAACAGGACAGCCTGGCAGCCCAGGTAGGATGGGACAGCTCCTCCTACAGCAGTTGGTGTCTCAATGCAGAGTGGCTTTCTCAGACACCTGTCAGACACCTGTCTGCTGGTCTCTTTAGCATGGGTAAGAGACCAGCAGATAGATACAAGATACAGGGTGTCCCAGAACACTATAGCCTGGCTCCTTAGGGAAGAACAGCACTGACAATCTGGTTTTCCTGAGCTGGTAAGCTTCATGTTCTACTCCAGTTGGAGGTTTGAAAATCATTGCCTGAATAATCCCCCTAACTTCACATCAGGCCAGACACTCTGGGAAAAGTTCAGCCCCATGCAAGGACTGATATGCAAGAGGGAGTAATACTTATTATCAGACTCTTTACAACCTATTGTGGCCAATGCCATTTGGTAGATACCATGATCTGAGGTGGGAAACATCGTCAAATAATGTTAGAGATATTGCAAAAGACGTATTTCCTTATATGTTCCTAGTTTCCTGTGTAATGTCAGGATTTGAAGACTCTTGTTTGCCATAAATTAAAGCCTCTGGAAACATTGGGGATTATGGCATCACAGTGATTCTGCCGTGGGTGGTCACTCACTGGTGCTTTTGATTGCCAGGTGGAATCAACTCTGCTTCCTCCTGGAAAATTCCTAGAAGATCGGACCCTCTTGGGACCCAGCTTAACCCCAGTCCGGGCCCACCCACCTGACCATTCTGCTAGATGAGAACTAACCTTGAATTCCATTTGCTCTGAGAAAGGGCAGCTTTCTGGCTCCTGGAGAAAGTAAGAATATATAGATGCATAGCCCTTCATGGGCTTCACACCACAAGGTCCTGCTGGCTAATGCACAAGGGAATCATGGCCACATACGGCTTTACTTTTTATGGAAAAGAAAATGCATAAAAATGAAGGCTAAAACGTGCCTGACTAAATGTGCATTGTGTTCTTCAGATTTTGGAGTGGCTCTTGAGGACATTCAGGACATGTTTCCAAGCTTCACTGTGCTAAATAGAATAGACCATACAACCTGCCTGCCCTGATCACCCACGACAGCACCGCTCGCTCCATTTAAATGTAGCCTCCAGGCAGGCCACAATGGCTCAGTGGCAGAGTTCTCACCTGCCTTGCCCAAGATCGGGGTTCAATTCCCAGTGCCTGCCCTTGCAAAAATAAATAAATAAATATATGTAGCCACCTTGGAGACCCCAAGCCAGATTCTCCTCTAAAGGAATTTTATGAGAATTCTCTCATAGAGTAACAGACCAAAGACACACAAACTGATTCTATCATTCCCCAAACTACTGTCACAGTGTCCTTATCATTAAGTTGTTTCCCACTTCCCCATCTCAGGGTAGGCACCCCATGTGCTTCTCTTAAGTCCCCTTTGCTTCTGTCCCTCCACCCCCATACACATACACAAACTTTTCTGGTAAGGAAGTGTTAGAGGGCAGTGGGGAAGCTCTTGTTGGGCCATTGTACCACCTATAAGCCTGTTATTTTTAGGAAAGGCATTTGAATTTGCTAGGTTTCAATTTCTTCATCTGTAAATAGGAACATTATAGTACCTCCCCCAATGAAATTATCTAAGCTAATCTCTTAGAATATCACCAGGCATATACCTTGTGAAACCTCATTTTTAACTATTAGTTCATTTTAAGGGAACTGGCCTATGAAGTAGTTTCTGTAGAGTTTGACCCCTTCCGTGGAAATGGAACTTATTCTGCTCTCTTCTTGGAGTCAGCTCATACTGGGACCAGTGTTGCTGCCAAACAGAGGGCTAAGAGCCACCACAGGGATTATAATAGGCTGAAAATTCCCAAGGGGATCTAAGGTTTGATCACTGTCACTAGGAGAAAAAAATGGGATGGCGTTAGAGATGTGGAGCTTGAAAAAAACCTTAATTAAGCAATAAGTGTTCACAATTCAGACAGTGGTACGGGGAGGGGACCACCCCAGCTGAAGAAGTATGAGTAAAGCTACAGAGACAGACTAAGTCAGAATGGCACTTTCAAGATATTGTAGGAAAGTCACTACAGTACAAAGAGTTCTAAGAGGGATGTGTGGGCAATGAGATGGGTATTATGCTGACACAGTTGGGCTTTATCCTTCAGATAATAGAGTTATTGAACTTTATACAGAGAAATAGTATGATCAAAATTGTACTTTTGGGAGATTGCTTTTAGGGCAGGATGAATGATGGATCAAAAGGAGGGTATTGGAGGCCAAGAGGTTAGGTGAGAAATAACAAAGTTTAATTTTAGGCAATGATAATAGGGATGGAACCGAAGAGTGGATGGGGAGAAGGAAGGAGGAAGAATCTTGGGGATCTACACATAAATGTATGCCAGAAGTGAGGGAAGAGGAGATACTTTGGAGTGAATCCAAAGTTGCTCTTTAGGTTGACCAGATGTATGGTGTTGCCCTTGACTGTGAAGACAATTCTGGAAAAAGAGTATGTTGGGGAGAGGGAAAAATGAAATGAGCTCAATTTGGAGTATGTTAATTTTTACTTGCTGAAATTCTGGGCAGAAATATTGAGGATGTATTTGAATAAATGAGTTTGTAGTTCAGGGAAGAAATCATGGTTGTGGACTATTTCTTGGTATTACAGGCATGTGGATGGCTGAAATTTCTCAGAGGATTCATGTCAAGTGAGAAAAGTTGTCAAGGATTGAGTCAAGGAAAATGTAACGGAGTGTGCAGATATCAAGGGATATACGAAGAAGACAATAGGAACTTGCAGAGGTGTAGGAGAGAACCAGGAGGGAAGTACTGCAAAAGCCAAGGGAAGAAAGAGTTTCTAGAATAAAGAAGCAGCCCAGAGCCAGCTACAGAATGCAAGGAGAAAAATGATGGAAGAGAAACAGTGGATATGTCAGTGAGAGCTTCAGAGGTGGGGTGAGGAAAAGCTAGATTACAAGTTAATAGGCAGTGATAAAGCAAAACCAGTAACAGAAAGATTCTCCCAGAAAACATGTCTATGATGTAAATGGAAGAGGGGTAGAGCTTTGGGTGAGAGGATGAGGGAATCGAGATGGTTTTAAAGTTGGGAGACTGGACTGTGTGTGTGACTTGTGGGAGAGGGGCCCATGTGGATGAAATGGCTGAAAATTCATATAAGAATGAAAAATTTGGAGAAGACAAGGGTCAGCAGAATGAAAAACACTTCTGAAGGAGCTTGAAAGGAGATCACTATGAAGATGGGAGGAGGAATGACCCTTTACCAGGAGAAAGGACAGGACTCCCCAGGAACATTGGGAAGACAGTGGGGAGAATCCAGATATAGACGCATATATGCTTGTGGGGCAAGAACTTCACACCATCTATTTTCTCTCTGAAGTAGAAGGTAAATCAGCAATTGAAAGAAGAAAGTTGGTGGATGGGGGAACTCGACAGTTCATGTGGCATTTGATGAGGGAATTCATGAAATGTGCAGGGCTTGGCTTGAGACTCTATTGGTATAATTGGGGCTTTCTGTGATTTTTTTCCTCCAGCAGCTACGGTTTAGAAGTATAGCAAGAGAATGATGAGATGATTTAGTTGTGTGGCTTGCAGACCTTTTGGGATGGAAGAATAAAAACATAAATGTGTTGGGGCTTGTTTTTGTTTGCTAATGCTACAGAAATGCAATATACCAGAAATGGATTCACTTTTACAAAGAGGATTTACTAGGTTACAAATTTACAATTCTAAGACCATGAAAATATTCACATCTAAAATATCAACAAGATGATACCTGGACTCTGAAGAAAGGTCACCAGTATCTGAAATATCTCCGTCAGCAGGTAAGGCATGTGGCTGGTGTTTGCTTGTGCTTGCTCCTGATTTATTGCTTTCAGCTTCTGATTCCAGTGGCTTTCCCTCTTTCTATGTCCTGTGGGTCTTTTCTTAGCATCTCTGGGGTATTTTTCTCTTCAAGCATCTGTGGGTCCTCTCCTAGCTTCTCCAGGGCAAATTCAGATTTCATCTCTTAGCTTAACATCTCTAAGGGCATATTTCTGCTCCAGGCGTCTGTGCTTTCTCCAAAATGTCTCTCTCTTATAGGACTCCAATAAGCAGATTAAGGACTACCTTGAGTGGGCAGGGTGGAAACAACCTAATCAAAAGGTCCCACTCAACAACAGGTCTGCCCCACAAGATTGGATTAAAAGAATATGACTTTTCTGGGGTAACATAACAACTTCAAAACAGCGAATTCCACCCTGTGGACTCCCAAAAGGCACGTTCTTTCCATAAGCAAAATACATTCATTCCATCACTATATCACAAAAGCCTTAAACCATTTCAGTAATGATACAAACATAATACAAAGTAAAAAATGTAGAAAGTTTCATTAAAATCAGTTACAGGTGTGGTTTGTCCTAAGGCAAAATTCTCCTCTGGCTGTGGGCCTGTAAAATTTAGAACAAATTATCTGCTTCCAATATACAAAGGAGGGACACTCATAGGTTAAATATTCCCATTTCCATAGGGAGAAATTGGAAGGAAAACAGAGTCAAAGGTCCCAAACAGCTCCAGAAAACTGCAGGGTAAACTCCATTAGATTTCAAAATGCGAGAGTCATTCATAGCTTGATGCTTTATCCTCAGGGCTTGAGAGAACATCAGTCCCACTCTTTCCAAGGGCTTACATAGTGGCCCTGCTCTCTCCAGATACTGAGGTGAGGGTTACAATATTGGAAAGCAATGGGGAGACCACTTTGTTCTCTCCCCCACCCTCCTCAAACAACTGGGTGGCGCCCGGACTCTCTGCCATCTCTGAGGCACACACTCAACCCCTTCAGATTGGGGTGATGGCCAACTCCCAGGGAATGTGCTCCATGCTTTCTGAGGACTGGGGTACCAAAACTCTCCTTGGACATCAAGGTGAAAGGCTCACCCTCTGCCTCCAAGACAAACTCACCCTTTCCCATGCATGAGTGGGGCCACTCTCCTGACCTGAGATTTCTTGGTTCCAGACCTTAGTTTCCATGGTTCTGCCTTTGAAATCATTTTTCCTCCGGTTTGTCCCTGTTCAATCCCCTTTAGTCCAGACTGGCAGTGGTACTGTTCATATATATTTTTCAAAAAAATCTGTTGGTTTGGTATGCAGCTTCCAGGGGTCAAAACTGTCAGACAATAGGACCCTCTACAAATCCTTTCTGGACAACTCCATTTCCAATCCAGGCTTGTGCTGAAATGGCAGAATGATTTCATGTTTGGTTAAATCCTCACATGGGGCACTATTTTCTGGGGACTCATTTTGCAAAAGTTCAGAAATTTCCAAACCACCAATTTCTGTTTCTTTCCACCCAAGATTCAGCTCTCAGCTTATCCCTTCTTCCATTTTATTATTAGCTGTAAGGAGAAGCCAGGCTGCATTTTCCACATTTAGTATGGAAATTCCCTCAGCTAGATATCCAAGCTTGTCAGTTTCAAATTTTGCTTTCTATCCAATGTCAAGACTCAATTTTGCCAAAATCTTTGCTACTTTAAAACAAGGGTTGCCTTTCTTCCAGTTTGCAATGACAATTTCATCATTTCTGCCTAAGGGTTCCTCAGAAGTATCTTTAGAGACCATATTTCTATCAACATTCTCTTCAAAACAATCTAGGTCTTCTCTATCAAGCATCTTACAATTCTTTCAGAATTTTCCCCTTATCCATTTATGAAGCCATTCCAGCATTTTTGATATTTGCAAATTGCAGCACCCCACTTCTCTAGTACCAAAATCTATTTCAATTTCCTCAAGCTGCTGGAATGCAATATACTGGAAATGGATTGACTTTCACAAAGGAGATTTATCAAGTTACAAATTTGCAGTTCTAAGACCATGAAAATGTCAGAATTAAAGCATCAACAAGATGATACCTGGACTGTGAAGAAAGGCTGCCGGCATATGGAACACCTCTGTCAGCTGACAAGGCGTATGGCTGGTGTCTGCTGGTCCTTGCTCCTGGTTTGTTGCTTCCAGCTTCTGATTCCAGTGGCTTTCTTTCTGTGTGTCCTGCAGGCTTGCTCTTAGTCTGGGGCATTTCTCTCTCTAAACATATGTGGGTCCTCTCCTCAAATGCTGGATTTCATCTCTTAGCTTAGCATCTCCAAGGGTGTTTTTCTGTCTCCAAGTGTCTGTGCTTTCTCCAAAATCTCTCTCTCTTAAAGGACTCCAGTAAGTGGATTAAGACCCATCTTGAATGGGCAGGGTCACTTCTCCATGGAAACAACCTAATCAAAGGGTCCCGCCACAAGATTGGATTAAAAGACAATGGTGCTGCCCCACAAGATTGGATTAAAAGAACATGGCTTTTCTTGGGTACATAACAGCTTCAAACCAGCACAGGGCTATTGGCAAGAAAAATGCTGAAAAGGTGCACTCTGGGTTTAGTCTGGGGCAGGAAGGAAGTGAAATCATGAGTCTAGAGCACAGGATCTGAAGGAGCTGCTGTAATGAGCAAACCAAATTTAACCAGAGAGGTTGGGACATCAGGGTTAGAAACTGAGCACTTGGGGGTTTTGACAAGGTCCAGAGGATACACACAGTGGATGCTTAAGGAGAGTATGAATGGAAATCATCAAGATGGTCAAGAAGCTGTGCAATTAGGCATTTGCTTTTTAAAAAATAGCTGTGAGATGTAATTCATATTGTGTACAATTCACCATTTAATGAATACAATGTTTATTAGTATATTCATAGGGTTGTGCATTCATTACTACAATCTCATTTTAGAACACTTTTGTACACCCACAAAGAAAACCCTTGCTTGTTAGCAGTCACTCCCTACACCCCTCCTCAACCCCAGCTCTTGAAAATCCTTACTTGACTTTGTGTCTCTATAGACTTGCCAGGGCTTAGGCTGTTGATGCATTATCTGCTGGGATGTTGAGTTTGCCTATAATGATGGCTCTTAGATGGTGATGTCTACTTTGGAAGCCCTCATATTCCATTCACTACTCTATCTTCAATGCTCAGTGGAGTTCCTGACATCTATATGCCCACAAAAGGTCAGTTTATGAATGGATGACTAGACCTGGCCTGCAACTAAAGTTACATACCCTTCAGAAGATGAGGGGGAAGGCTAACAGTTATGGGAAAATGTGGAGGTTTCACTGTCTTTGGATGTTTCTGCTCTTTACTCAAAGTTGCCTTTTCATGCTCCCAAGTTAGGCCAATGCTGGTCCATCTTCACTTGCTTTAAAGTTAATGTCCTACCATGGCAATGTGGACACATCCTGAAGAAATGGTGGCAACACAGATCAGATGCTGGTGAATGCAACTTCAAGGGAGGGTCTCGGATGCACACAGGGATCCTGAAGATGCTTGTGGGGCATGGAGTGTTACCTGGTCCTTGATAATCTGAAGGGAAAGGCATATTTGCATACTTTAGGAGCAATCCTTTGCTGGGCTCTCTGGCTTATCCTGTGGAGGCCTCTCTCCCATATTCTTTTATGCCTCAAAGGTAAGATCTTCTTTTAGAACGATAATGTGCAGAAGCAAAACTGCACAAATGCTTGAACATGCCCCTTTCTTAACTATGGATTTATCTTTGTTGTCTTATAAACACAACTGTAGTTTCATATGCTGTCAATGTGGGAATTCCTTTTCCTCGCTATCTGTGGGCTGTGAAGGTACACCCCATGTAAACATGTTAGATCTATTAAACATTGTGCCAACACTACTTATTCACCTGCCACTATGTAATTTACCACCTTACCCTCAAAAGAGAAGGCAATTTGAGGATAGAAGGATGCCAGGAAGAGGGGAGAAAGAAGATTGTTAGCCCTGCTCCTTCTCTAGTATCAGTGACAGTCCAGATAAGTCCACCACTCTCTGGCTTTTGCCTTCTGGCTCTTTTTGACTGCATCTAAATCCCTTCATGTATAAGGACTCTAGTTATCTCGAGTCAGTCCCACCCTGATTCAATTTGGTCTCATCTAAATAAGAGCTTCAAAGTTACCACCCATGAAGGAGTCCACACCTTGACTGACAATAATAACTTCAAGGTCCTATTGGCTAATGGATTCACCCCCACAGGTAAACAGATTAAGACCTGAGCATGTGCTTTGTGGGGGTCATGACTCAATTCCCAAGGCACTGCACCCCCAATGCTTTGGCTCTTGGGAAATCTGTGATGTGACTGATTTGTGTTATTTTGGTTGAGTCTGCATTCTTGACCTCAGTTATTCATACCCTCTTCCTTTCTCCTTCCAACATCTAAACATCCAGCGCTATGGCATGGCCACCCAAGTAAAGGCACTGAACCACACCCACCATTCTTCCACTTGCTTTCTGTGAGACACGGCTCCTGGGTCAGGGTCTCCCCATGACCATGGAGGCAGGAACCATGACCATTCTCTTGTGCTCTGACATATTACAATGTGAAGAAATGCAAAAGCAGGGTTCCAAAGAATGAAAATATATTCAGCAAATTAAAACTTTTAAAAAACATATAATGTATTAGACAATTCCAAGGATATTCAAAGCATTTATAAAAGGTATCCATTCCCAGTACACTGTGGGAGCTTTGTTCTGGCCCGGCAACACTTTGATTGCAGCTAAGTGCTTGGTTCTAACTGACTTGTTTAAGACAGGGTACATGAGCATGCCCCACTTATTGTGACAGGAACCGATTGTGTAGGCATTGGTGGCAGGGGTTGCTAGTTGTAAGACCTTGGTTGAAGTTATTTCATGTTTTTTAAAAGTTTTAATTTCACCTCTCTGTGCCTCTGTTCTATCATCTTCAAAGTGGGGATAGTAATAATCTCTATCTCATAGGTTTCTTTCACAGAAGATTAAGTGAGATAAGCTTGTGATTATGAAGCTGGTGAAGACCCCCCACCCCCAACCCCCCAGCCCCAGGACAGGCATGTCCTCATTGTAACAACCAAGTGGGGTTCTTTTGTAGGGCCTTGGGGCCATAGGGTTGAGCCCAGAATCTCTAACCCTGTGGGTAAATCACAAACATTGTCCTAGTTAGGAAACTAAGGTATGTTATTTCTGATCTGCTATCTCTGGGTGATGTGAGTCAAAGCCCCAACCTTGTTTCTGATCCTGAAACTGATTTTAGAAGATTAATTCATAGACAAAGTCATCCCCATGGTCTTGTCTTTGTGCCTTGTCTGTCCATCAGGCACCAGTGGAACCCCCAAGGAGGCACTCTGCCTTCTCAGAGCTGGGCTCCTCTCTCTGTTCCAGTCATGGTGGTGGTCTCAGGCCTTCTGTGGCAATGAGAAACTAAATTACACATATGCACACACAAATGTACATGCACGCGTATGCATAAACAGCTGATCTCATTATTTCTGGTAGTTACATTTTATAAAGTTGCCATGAACACTGAATTATGGAATACTGAAGTATTACCCCTGGGGGGGGACACACAGGGGTAGTTCCTGGGAGCCTCTGAGCATAACACTTCATCAACTGATCAATATGGGAACCTTGACTGAGGTGTGTTTCTGTTTAAAGACCCCTTATGTAGCAGATATTGCTGATTCCTGAACACTGAATTCTCAGCCAACAACCCTGTTACTTCTGAATGAAGCTCGTCTAAGCCACACACTTTTCCCAGATGGCACATCCCAGCCTTCTTGTGCTTAGGACACGAGGCAGCACTTCATCATTATGTTTATGAGACAAAATCACATACAAAAGGTACAAGAATACAAAACACATGGGCCAAGCATACCATGACAAGGGCACTTAGATGCAGTGTGAGTGCTGAAACAGGAAGGCAAAGTGCCACCTTGTTTGACCTTAGCTGGGATCGTGTATACTGTGCAACTCAAGTGTTCAGCAACTCCGCATACATCTGTGGATGACAGCAAAAGTGCCACATGTGTTGCTAAAATAAATGTTAGCAAATAGATGAAATTACAAATAGAGAATCTGTGATAAGGAGGATTGACTGTACCTATGTAATATATATACATGAAAGACTTAAAGAAATGCGTGACTTTACATACTACGTAAAATTTGAACCTTTCCAATAAAGTTGGTCGTAACTTGAAGCTAAGGACCTCTTCTCAGACACTGGTAGACCTCCACGGTGTGACTTGACATATTTCTTACGTGTATTTCCCCTTAAATAGTCCAAGGAGAATATTTTACCTCCTATAGAAAGTCACATCCATGCCTACTTCACAGAGCTATTTATAAAGACCAAACAATGCCATGTGTGTGTTTCGTCAACTATAAAATTCAATCCAAGGACAAGGACCTTCCTTTATTTTTTACTCTGTTGGAGGAATCAAAGTCAACACTGGGAATCAAGAAAAGTTCATCATCTTTGCTTCCCAGTTTATCTCCTGTTCCCTAAAAACAAATAGCCAGAAATATCTGATAAGAGTGAGGAAAAACATAATTTCTGGTATTTGTCCCTACATAAAAATATTAGAATGTTTTCAACAATGCAAACTATCTCAAAAAAAACAAAACAAAACAAAAAAAGTAGTTGCTTCTGAATGAGGTGATTTTCCAAATTTTCTACCAAATATTAATCTGGAATTTGAACTTGAGTCTTGAACCTGATAAAACTGAGCTTGCCGGAAGGAGGACTTTGAGACTTTTGATGATGAGGGGGAGAGTGAA